>JAKCOX010000044.1:5233382-5280882 GCA_022605575.1 Laterallus jamaicensis coturniculus | reverse complement strand
TACTTACACACACATACTTTTACACGATACTTACATTTATCCACTCATGGATAAAGGCAACAAAGGCTTCAAAATCACTTCCATAGGGTATTTTGGCAACTTTTTCATTGGGGTGATGTTGTCAATGATGTCAATACAGACTCTTGAATTTGTCACCATGCTAAGTGGCCTAGATATGCACACAGACCTTCTTTTAGTTCCTCACAAAATGTTGTATTAATGGGGAGAATCCTAACTTACTAAACCTGCTTTCATATAGGATGGAGTGAGCTGTTAATTGTTCATTAGTCAGTGTGTTAATCTGAAGACATTAGCTTCATTTTGCTTTATGGGGGGAAAAAAAAACCAGCCAGCCCCTTTGTTCTATTCATTCAGGAGCGTATTAATTCAGGAATAGTAAAATATGCAAGCATATTTTTGATGTCCTTTAAAGAAGTCAACTCACCAACATTTAAAAATATTTAATGCCTATTTTAAAATATTGAAACTCTCTTTTGCCTTATTTATTACACGTGCAGATGTTTAAGCCATCACCTGACTAATCTTAATGCATTCTGATGTGTAAATCGTATTCTTCATCATATGTACCATAGAAACGGTGTCGTATGTGTGTCGGTGTAGGTATATGTATGTATTTAATATTACACTAAATTGCCAATACCCTGTTGATTTTTCAAATGAATCATTACTTAAAAGACTTACCAATTCAATGGGGAGACGAACACTTCCTTATTCATACCATGAAGCGCATATTTGAATAAAATTATCTTTTGCTTACTGTGCAGTGAGCTGGAAAATATTAACTTTAATGCACAGGAATTCAAATAAAAATTTGATACGCTTCATCCTTAAGTAGTTTAGCACTGGTCTAATAATGCACATTGCTGCTTGAGGTAATAAGGAAATAGATATGGTGAAGACTTTGTCATGCAAATTTGCTCAGGATTGTAATCTTTTGAAAATACACGGATCTTTTGAACGATATATGTCACTTTTGATCAAAAACTTTAAAAAGTTTAATAATGCTGCTAGAACAAACTGAAACTGTGGGCAATTGTCTTTTTTTTCCCTGAAATTAACAAATTAGAACATCAAAAAATCTGAGAGTGAGGTATGTAGTAGGTCATTTGCTGCTGCAGGCGTTTTCTCTCCCTTCAGGATGTGCTTGTTTAGTTTCTCTCACTTTGTGCCTGTGGCACTGTATGGTGAAATTCAGACGTGTTCTTCCCCTCCAAGAGAGTCTCTAGGGTGGCACATAACTTATACAAAATTAATAAATGGCGTTGCTTCCTTATTATCACCCATCCCAGGCAATTCGCTTTGTGTTCCCTTTGGAAACGAGCCGAGCTGCGTAGGACAGGTTTATGTATTTTAGAAGTGCTCCTACGCAGAATTAAGCAGCGCATGCACAAATAATAGGTGATATATGTCATTATAGAAATGGAACTATTCCATTTTATTTGATTTCTTTAGAGGGAGGGGGAGAAAAAAATGGTGCAGATCCTTTATATGTTGATTAAGTGGTTTTGAAACACTTGGGAAAAAAAATATTGGGGAACTTTAAACGTGTCAAAGCATAGGTGATTTAATTCTGGGGTTATGAGTTTAGTTTCCTTTCACCCCAGCAACATTTAAAGACTAAACCTGTTTTGAAGTTGTTGAGCTGGAGGATTATTTTTGGGTGAGTCCAGGTGTACCATCTTGCTTGCTCACAGCCATGTGTTAGACCATATTGCGGTGCTAATCCTCGTAGGAAGGGGCGAGATTGGCGCAGATTACCACGCGTGCTACGTGCAGCCTCCATCTCTATTATGCCAAAGGCAGTGAGGCTTCAGATTGCTTTGGAGCACAGAGCAGATAATGAAGCTTGGGTGTAAATAATTGCTGATACATGAGGGAAAACAACTTAATCTTCCCCCCCCCCCCCCCTTTTTTTTTTTGGTAGCGATTAATTTTAATTGTTCTCTTAGCTGTGAAAGATGGAGTTCTGTGTGGCAGCGCTGTGCTTTTACACTGTTGCTTGCTTCTGGTGAATAAGAATACTTTAAATATTACAGTATCAAATATTATCATTCATTTCACTGTTTGTTTCCTAGGAGCTGCTCGCTGCCATTGTAAGTTTTCCTTAAGAGCGTGTATACTTAGCAAATAAGTAAATACCCTTCTTACCCTGGAAACAATGTGAAGAATATAGGCAGAAATCGTTCACGGTGCTTCAGTGCACAGGTGATTGAGTTTGTGCTGACCCCCAGTAACTGAGCCTGTGTTTTGAATCCCAACTCTTCCTCCAGCGCTGGGACCGATATGATTGAGTCTTCTGGAATGAGTCCCTGCATGCTGATAACGGGAGGCTTTTCCATGAAACACAGAAGCTACTCATGTGGAATATGCACCTTCCACATCACGCATGGCTGAGATCAGATACAGGATTTTCAAGACTTGACAGCCCTGGTTCATGAACCAGGGGTATTTATACTGAATTTAGGGCTGCCGGTGTGCTGATGTTCGATGGATACCAGCTGGTGAGAAAAATAAGTGATACTGGGATTCCATTTTAATGGCACAGTGTCGTTACTGTCAAACAAGTACCAAAACCAGTTATGAACGACTGGTTAAAATGTGATTTATTTATTAATTAATACTTCACGTTGACTCCAGCTTTCACTGGCTTTGAATATGTCAAAGGAACACCACCGATTTGATCTTTTTTAGTGATGCTGACATGCTGCCTATTTTGTTCACCGTGTTAGGTAATTTTTTGTATTTTTGCCTTATTTTGAAACAGATCATTTCTTTAAGTAACAACATCCAGCTATGTTTTTTTAATTTGGATACTGGATGCTCACCCTCTCTAGCCCTGGTGTCCTGTGAGGCTTTCTTTACATTCAGTATGTTTTTCTAATCACAGCTGCATGCAGGTATGAGGACAGGAGAGTAGAGGGAGTTTTAAATAAAGCTGTGTGCAAGAGCCTGACTGAACTGTTTGAATACCTCCCTTCTCAGATAAAAAGATATGCTTTAATGGTTTTCTGCTGGAAGTGAAGGTCTCACTTCTAGTCTCACTTGTATCTGAATTTGGGTGGGGAGTTGTGTAGGATTTGACAAAAGCCTCCAATATAAAATAATCTTCAGGCACCCAAGGCAGTGAAAATAACTATTCCTTTCTTTGACTTGTTACCAATTCCACATAATTAATAATTTGAGGACATTATTTGTGTCCCTCATTATTTGTGTTCCTCTTGAGGAGGTTAATTGAGACCTTACCTAACTGTAGATTTTTTACCTTTTTCCCACTTCCTCCTGTAAGTAGTTGAATGCTGTGATGATTTTACATTTATGGCTAGGCAAAGATCTATTTTTCAGCTGGTTTTTGACCTCCAGTTTACATTCTTCAAATGAAAACTGCTTTCTGGAGTGCCTCTGTGCAAGTGCCTGTAGAGAAAGACAGATACACCTTCACTGTCTAGTTGGTTGTAACTTTGCAGTTTTATAAATGTCAATATGTGTGGCATTCAGAGAAAAATTGTCGTTAATTTCTTATGTCTTTTGGGTTTGGAAAACTGCGTGTGACTTTTCTTTTTTGAGATGTTGATTATGTTTTACACTGCTGAAAAAGTACTGGGTTTTCTTTGAACCCAGTAATTTATGATATATTAAAAAGGAGTTGAACTGACTGTTCCTCAAAGATAATAGTATTTCAAATGTCATACAGGTTGACTTGCACTGCGATTTAATTCGATATAGCTGTTGTGGGGTGTTTGGGTAGGGTTTTTTCCCCCACCTTTGGACATCTTTGGTGAAAGGCTTTTAAGTAAGTAAGTCATTAGGCATAGGTAATAATTCTCCAAAACCAAAAGATTCATAAGAATGACAGTTGACACAGTCTAACAGCAACTGTTTAGAACCTGGAGAATATCTTTGCCACAACATGTGCCTGGTGAAATGAAATCTGTATAGCCAAGGACCGGATCAGTGAACAAAATAGGAGGTATTCACTGTGGTGACATTCAGCATCTGGAATTGTTGACACACATCTCTCAAGTCTGGGTTTTTTTCAGTGCAGCATGTCCACATCAAAAAATGAAAACTTAAAGAGAAGGCAGCAGTTACCAATTTTGCAAGCATCTTGGCTTTCTTTTAATGCTCTGAGACCTGGTCACGAGAGGTTTATGCTAACAGTGACGTTCAAGCACGTTTGCTTTTGATATTTGTAATGATGTTGGTACTGAGCCACAGCTGTAAGTCCTGGTTTTGGCAGTAGACGTATTTTTAATCCTGATTTAAACTTATTTTGAGTGCAGAGTCTCAGCCCTGGGGAGTGGAACTCTGCAAATGGGTGCACACAGGCGGGGACGGTGGAAGCTCCAGTGTCCTCCAGCATCCTTGTGCATGGGACCACCTCCCATGGTACAGGAGGGAAGCTCAGCATCCCCTGCTTTCAGCCCTTCTCTTGTACAGTGAGGATGCTCAAATGGGCAAAGGGAGGTTGGTTGTTGAGTGGATTGTCCTTTCTGCAGGCTGCACTAGAGCAGCTTTACACAAGCTTTGTGCACTCCCCCTTCTGCTGCATGAAGTCAGTCCAAACTAAGTTTGAGTGAGTGACTTGGGCTGGGTTTGTAAACTTTTGCTTGTCAAGACAGGTCAAATCTTTACGAAGCAGCCTGCTCTGTCCCAGTATCACCCAAGTGCCTGGCATTACAGGTCTCCAGACCTTCCACCACACCATCCCACTGGTGCAAATTCACAATTCTCTTCCACTTTCTCCTGGAGTAACACAGGTCTGAAGATCATGAAGGCAGCATTTAAATCTAGTCCCACCTCGTAGAGTAACATGGAGTAAGATCATGAAGGCAGCATTTAAATCCAGTCCAACAGCAGATTTGGTGGGAAATCCTCTTTACTGCTCATTGCTTTTGTGATGGGAAGAGATGGCTTCAAACTTTCTAGGAAGGAATAAAAAGGAGGTTCCAGTAGGTTTGGCCGGAAAAAGTTTTAACATGTAGTGAAGATGCTTAGATGGTGGGGTGTTCCTTTTTTACTTTTTTCTAAGTTTTGGAACAAACATGTTATTGGTCTTGAGATTTCTTGTAGAAATTATGATCCTGACTTTATCAATGGACATGCCCCCAGGGAGCAGTACAGCCATGGCAGCTGGTGTGGTTCTGATGTAGGCTTTGCATCAGTCCTTATGTGTAGTTTTGTACAAGTTGTGGTGGGGGGTGATTAAAAGTAACTCAATCTGATCTATGTTAAATGTATTTCATTTTTTAAATTGAGTTAAAAAGTAATACTAATATAATCAAAGCAATTTAATGAATGTCCAGGTAGCAAAATAAAGCTCTAACAACTAAGAGCAATGATGTGCAATCAGGTTTTGCATCTGGTTTAGAATATTCTACCACACTTTTTCTTGCATATGCCTTTTCTGAAACTACTAACTAAACGAGGTGCTGGATTCTTCCAGCTTCCTGACTAGCTTTGTGTACAGTAAAAAATTAATGAGTGTGCTTTGAAGGGTATGGCCTACTTCTTCCTGTAGCAGGGAAGTTCTTTACCTTTGTAGAGTGTCTAGTACAGTGTTTACCCCTGTTCTGAGCTGCCAATGAAATTGTAGTTTTTGAAATCAAGCTCTGGATATTGCTGTTCCCCTAAATTTGGGGATCAGAGTCGGAGTCCTCATAAACATCGTGGATGAAAATAGTTTGTACCAGTTGCATCATGCACTGAACTGCTTGGGAAAACAAAAGTTCGCTGGGTATATTCATAAATGCAGAAAGAGGCCAATTTATTTCAGCTCAGATACTTTGTGTTAAGGATGCTTTGGTTTGCAATTCTGCTGACTGTTTTTCTTACAAAATGGGTTACAAGGAAGCTTTTTGAGGGCTTCCCACTGTATGCATTTTTCCAGCCGTTTTCTGAAGTGCAGATACATCTTTATTGCTCCTAGTATAAATTGATAGCTGTCTGGAAAGTAGTCTGAGGTGGGGTTTTTTTTTCTTTAAAAAATTATATATGAGATGTGTGTTGTGTGAATACCTATAAAATCAGCATTTTTGATTGAAGCTGAAGCTGGAGTATCACTATTCTTGCCAGTAAGCGTGACTGCTGACAGTTTATGGAGGTACAGTCTCTTATACATTTGTTTCTGGACAGTTTAACAGTGGTTTAGAAGTAAATCCCCCGAGCTGCTTCTGTCTTCCATTCCCTCCAGCCAGTTTCTAGACCTTTGTTTTGTGGTTTAGTATCCACATCCAAATGATTGCCTACTTTCCCTCCTAGCCTCTGCTTCCCTCTCTTCTTCAGTTTATATTGAACAGCTTTCTTCTGCCCTATATTTTTTTCAGGGCACAAGGGAGACATTGATTAAACAGTAGTGTGGCCTCTTTGGGTTTTTTTCATCCACATGTCCAGACCCCAACAAGTGCAAACCCTCCTCTGATAAGCAAGCATTTGCTTCATTAGGGCTTTGTACACTTCAGCTACTAATATCTAGGAAGTGTCTGTGAGAGTGTGTAAGTTTTCAGAAGTCCCTAAGTTGGCTGTCTTTGAGTAAAATCTTGTTGGAATGGAAGGAATAAATACCAACCAGAGTTTAAGCCCCTGATTAAAAAAAAAAACACCAAAACCCAGGTACACTGGAGTGTTTCATAGCAAAATTAGTTGGTTTTTTTGTCAAGTGAGCATTTTGACTTTCTCTTTGGATGTAGATGGAGTGTTTGCTGTGAAAATTTTCAGCACAGGGCAGCCCGAGGCAAAGCCAGCCATAGAGGAGGGCTGCAGTTTGGTAAAAGTTCCAAGCGAGGAAGGAGAAAGTCGTTGACATTTTGTCAGCCTTAAGGATTGGCCAGTTAATTGATTTCCAGACACTGCTCGCTGCAGCGTGAGTGTTCCTTAATCATCAAACCGGAGACCAGCAGCAAGAAATTCTTCTACCTTTAACTGTAAATACTCTGTGTTGGGGGGCTGTCCACTCTTCACCTGATGAATCAGACCCAAATCTTTCCTCTTATTTTTGGATTTTTGGTCAGAATGTGATGTTGATTTCTGAGTGGCACCATGGAGCTGCTTTGTGAAAAAGAAAGGCTTTGTGATATCTCCTCTTGACCAGGTGCTGGATTCAGTTAATCTGTTCTGGAAAATTGTTTTGCATTCTTTTCCAATACATGTATATATATTATTTTTTTCCCCCAAAATGTGCATATACCTTGGTAATTCACAGACTGAGAATTGCTGGAACACCCACTGGTCTGAGGACAGAGACTGAGCATTAAAGTGTGGCCAAGGATGATGATCCCTGAAGCAGCTGGATTATTGAGCATGAGTTGAGAGTCACTTGTCCTTTGGCTCTGCAGGACCCTGTACGTTCTGTCTTACTCATTAGCCACATAAAATTACACAGTGTTGCCACAACTTGGTTGCTGTCTGGTTCTTGGCTAATCTTTGATGGGAGACAGGGCATCAAGGTTCAGAACTCCTAGGCACTTCCAGAATCTCACCCCAAAATACTTCAGTGCTGACCTGTCTAAGCACAGTTCCCAAAAGAGGGCTTCTCTTATTTGAGGGGCAGTTAAGCCTAAAGCAGTTACATTAAGTGATTATGGTATGCTAACGACAAGGCAGTATGTGCCTGTGGATCTCTGAAGTATAATTATGGGATTTACAAACTCCACCAGCTATGAGTGTGCTGAACGGGGACTCACAGAGAGGAATGGTGAGGAGGAAAGCAGGCAGCCTTGTGTAGTGCCTCAGAGCTGTCGTGCAGTAGGAGGAAGCATGAAGGATCAGATTCTGCATAGAGTTGCTTCTCCAGAGGTTGTAAAAATTGGACTGCTCAAATGAAGGACAAGTTGGACAAGCTGGAAACCAGAGTGTGTTTTTCGGTCTCAGAAGAGTGCATGGGTGCTGATCATCATATGCGAGGAAGAGATGGGAACCCACTTTGTTGTATGGTAGTAGTATAAGGCCAGAAGAAAGAGGGCATGGCATGGTGGTGGGAAGGGGTAAAACAACAGAGCCTAGGGAAAAGTCATGAGAGAAGGCTGGGAAATCCTTCTTTTTGAAGCAGAAATTAATGCAGCCTGTTTGGATGCAGAGGAGAAGTTGCTGGGAGGAAGCAATGCTCTGCCTATCAGTGCAAAAATAAATAGAGTTAAGAAGTGTGGTCCTTGATGAACCGAGAATTACCAGCATTGAGAGCTGTGCTGCCTTCTCAGGTGGCTTTGGATATTGCTGCCCTGGAGAGATAAGTGTTGGCATTGCTGGAGGAGCCAGAAGACAGGCAGTGCTCTGGGGAGAGAAGAAGGGAGTTGAGCGTGCTGTGTCCAGTTGGTCGGGTGGCATGAACAAACCCTCCATACCCACTCAAACCCAGGGAGGGGTTGTGCTCAGAAGGCTTTGCTGCGCTGTAGGTACTGGATTTTATGGATGACATCCAAACTGTATGTGCTGCAGTGCCTGTTGGAACGAGCAGAGGTCATAGTCTTTACAGACAAAGTCTGCTATTGTCAGAAGATGCCACCATGAAGAGGTAACCTGCTCTTCCCACTGTTAACATTTCTGAACCGAAATACCTCTGACTTCTGGCAGGGCTGTTTAGACTCTCGAATTTCTAAAGAAAAACCTTTAGAAAAGCAGAGATGAAAAGGAAACTTTCCATGGTTAGGTTCTTCCTGACCAGCTCCACAACATGATGGTGCTCAGACTCTCTTGATCCAACGCCTGCGAATCTGAAACTGGACCAATTCATCTTGAAGTACATTTTTTTTAATGCTTTTAAATGCAAAGAGATTATATCTGAGCCAGGAGAAATCCCTGTGCTTAATGCAATGGGTGCACATAGCCTCTCAGAGGGAAGTGAGAAGGAACTAAACGCATTTTACCTGTAGTGGTAACTGAGATGCAGTAACAGGTGCAGTGATACTAAGCCTCTTACACCAGCTATGCAAAAAGTCAGTGGTAAGCCTGAAAATGACACTCCTTTCTCCTGACACCCTGGCCAGTGTCTCAGTGTTGATATTCTTTTCAAGATACCAGTTTAGTTAAATAAAAATTGTGGGTGTTGATAGGGAAACATGCTTTTTTGTTGGGGTTTTTTTGTGTGTGTGTTTTCCCCTCAAGATACTGTAGTTCACCCATCTGTAGCGTTACACTGTTTGCTCTGTCTTGTGGAAAAGAACACTGAGTACTAATGGTTATTTTAAAAGGATCATCGTTCTTTTGTATTTCTACTACTCTTGTTATAGCAGGAACTGAAGTTTTTGGAGTCTTACAACTGCTTTATGAAATTTAATTCTTCATTGTCCAGAATCTGGGGATCTGGGGGCAGAAAAAGCCAAAAAAAAAAAAAGAAAAAGGTTTTTTTCAAAGTTAACTCCTGTGAAAGAAGTTGTGCAATATTAATCGTACAAAGAGACCAGATCATTTGAAAGTAATATTATGTTTATTTGAGCTTCTTAGGACAAAACTGTTGGAACTGCTTTCCATCCCCAAAGGACAACATCATCTTTTTGCCTAGCTGACCCTAACCCTCCAAGGGACAGTGATGTGGGTCAGCAGTGGAAGTGGCATGGGGTGTTTGCAGGTGCCATTTCAGCGAGATGGGGTAGCTCTGAAATGGCTCAAAGGTTTGCAGGGGCCAGTTATGTGGAGCAGTGTATGGTAAAGGAGACAATAGTACTGTTAAAAGTTACCAAAGACTGGGGCCAAAGTTCTGTTTTTCTCAACGTGCCTCGATATGAGAAGTTACTGGATATACATTTGCTTTGGTTTGTAGTCAGACATTCTTCATGCTTTGATTTCATCCTCTATGAGTCAGCTCTTTAAATACTTTTTATTTAGTTGCCTGGGGCTTAACTAAAGAAGATTTACTTTTTTCTCAGAGGCACGGTGTCTTCTACTTGGGAAATCTGATTTTACAGGGAAATGAATAGGCTGTGGTGATGATCTATATCGGAGCAAACTGAAGGGCAGCTGCAAAAAATAAACTGTGCTAAAGAAGAGTCTAGTCCTGTGTTCTTTCATACCCAGCTGCACACTGTTCACTTTATGCAAAAGGAAGGTGCTCGTTTATAATGCTTCCTCCTGCATTCCTGTTTGACCTGCATCACTTTTAAGTTATTCCTTGACATTTCCTAGTACCACTTTCTGAATGCTAGGTATTAATAATAACTAATATAAATGTTACTCATAACTGTTACAGCCTTCAGAGGTGATGATTTATTGTCCTCTTCTGCTGAAAGAAGCTGTCCTTTGCAGCAACATTATTGAAAAATACTTTTTCTCTTCTAAGTACTGTGGAAATAGTCTTTCAGGCAGGAGTTAACTAAAAGGAAAAAAATAAAAATCCAACATTAGTAGTGTGATTAGTGCAAAACAAAAACTAAACAAGTACCAGACTTGAAAGTTAAGGGGTTTTTTTTTTACTTCATTTTTCAAAGATAGGAGCTTAACCTTTTGTATTTATCAGCAGTGATAAAATGAAGCACGCTGACCTAATTTCTTCTATACGCAGTATATGAAATATAGAGGAAATTATCTCTGCTTGAGGTTGGAAATGGATCTTACACCAGTGGATCTTTCCCTCTTTCTGTTTTAACCACGTCTTTAAAACCTCAGTGGGTGTGGCACAGGAGGAGCTTGTCTGTGTTGTTGTAAATGTGTGGTACACCAAATATGTGCAATAGAAGCTCTATTTTGATTTACATCGTTTCAGGGGTTTGTTTAAATTCTTTGACTCCTGCTTCAGCCGATGAAAAAACAACTTCTGACAACTTCGTTTGTGTATAAAACTTAGCAGAGTGTGTATATGGAGGATGCTAATTGAAAATGCTTCTACTGGATTTCCATTTTTTATTACAAGTTATGAGGAAATTGTTTTTGACTGCAAAGCCCATAACCCTGACGAAACAGCAGTATGCAAAGCTCTGTTTTCTATACTTTTTTTTTTAAGAAACTCTGGGAGAATATTCCTACCCAAAAAGGTTGTCTGACCACGCAACCAAGCAGAAACCCCCACCTTTCCAACCCTCCCTATGGAGATCCTACTTTTGCAGCACGCCGCTTGTGCCACGCACTCAGACACTTAAAACTTTATTTGCTGCTGCTCAGGCAGAAAAGGAATTTTGCCATTAAATCTTACAAAGAGGAACAAATCTACAGCAACTGAACTGCTCTGGGGTTTTTTTTCTTCCCATGTACTTTTAGCCAGAATTTTATATTTTTGTGAGTTTCTGTCAGTGTATTACTTAGAGAGAAAAGAGATTTTTCTTTAGCCTGTTTGAACTGTAAGCTATTTGTTCTGAATTTCAAGTTTAAAGGTTAGGGAAGCCAATTTTAGTCTCTGTGAGAAATGTTCCCCCAAAATGTTCACAGTCTAGCATGTAGCGTCTCTTGTGTGTTTGGTTCGTGAACACTTTTGCTTAGTTCACATTCCGAATTAGGCAGGAACCTCCTTGGGTGCCATGAGCTCCAGTGGCCTGTAGTGCAGTAATGAAAAAAAGAGAGGGAAGGGTAAAAGTAATCCCAAATTAAGGACAGTGTTCAACCAAACCTGTAAGCGCAGGTAGGGAAATAAACCGTTATTCACAAGTACACTCTGAATTCGTGCTTTCAAGAAGCTGTGGATCTCTGGACTCCATTCTCTCAGGTGAAAGTGCAGTTCTTTTAGATTTTATCTTGTTTATTCATGAGGACACTGGGATGGATCAGTCAGTCATTTTCCAGAGTGGCACTGACCTGTGTGGCCCTCTCGTCCTCCAAGTGAAGGGCTGGAATTGCGCTCTCATGTCACGATATTCTCCAGCACGTACAGTTCCACTGTAGCTGGAACTAGACAAACTCTGTTGACGGAGTGTTCAGTTTCTTCTGCCTCTTCACAAGCATCTCCTCAGGATCTTTAGACCCTGTCTTCTTTCTCTCTAGGTAATTAAACTGTTGCTGTCGGTTTGTACTCTTTTTTTCTTTTCTTTTTCTTTTTTCCTTTTTTTCTTTTTTTTTTCCTTTTTTTTTTTTCCTTTTTTCTCCTTTTTCCTTTTTTTTTTCTTTTTTTTTTTTTTTGGTAGTTATCCTTAAACTATACCCTTGTGCTAACCACGAGGTTTATGCTGCCACTTGTGCCATGCATGAGCCTCCATCCTCTTGTATAAATGTGCATTTCAGTACAAATTGTGAATCCCTTTGTGAAGGCAAAATGTAGAGGCAGGACGTAAGTTAAGCAATTTGTTCAGCACCAAACAAGTGTTGAAGTCAGAAGTAGGTTTCAAATCAGGTTTAGGCTACTTAAACCCAGCTCCCCATCTGATCGCTGGCATCTTGAGTATATTAACTGTTTGCAAAACCTTGTTGTTTCTAACTTGCCTGCTGTTCGAAGGTGAAGACTGTCAACCTACATGATAGAGAAGGCTGCTTTAGTTGTGGTTTTGTCAGAAACATGCTCCTTGCGTATTAGAGTTTACCTCCCAGATAAGCTTGTGTCCCATCTTGCTGTGGATTTACAGGTTAATAGATATTCTAATCTAATTGTTCGGTACAACCTAATTTTGAATCTCTTAACTTAAAACGTTCTGCGACTGTTCCTGCGATACGTAATCGCCTTTTAAGAGTTTCTTTTTTTTAAAAATAAAAAACCCCAGGCTGTTCACAGCACAAGGTCAAACGCGGACGTTGGGCTTTGCTTGGCAATAAGCTTTGCTGAACTTTGGTGTCGAACTGAAAAATGACGTCTTTGTGTGGGATTAGCCTTCCCTCGCGGAGCCGTCGCTGTCTCTGCAGCCTGGGACTGCTCGGTGCCGCGGCTCTCCCCCTGATCTTTCCCTTGAGGAGGGTGAGGTTGAGTTGTTCTCCTGTTGATCATTTTGTGTTTGGAGGCCTTTCCCACTCCCCTCAATTTTGTTGTGCCGCTGAATGGGGCTATGGTAATGCTTGGGCTTTGTGGCTCTCTCATTGTCTTTGTGACTAACGGATAGAAATGTCAGGCATAGAGAACCAGCCCCAAACGGTGACCCCTGTAACATTCCCCTTCAGCTGATTGACGTCCAGGCAGCTGCTGGGAGAAGCCCCCACCATTCAGAGGTTGGTGTACTTGCTGAGCGAGTCCCCCGATGTCAATCCTGTTAGCCCAATTGCCATGTGTTGGGAATGGTGGCCTTTCAAGGCGAGATTAAACATTCTGCACCTGCCGCTGATGCGGGGCTTCCCCCTTCCCTCCACCACCGTGTCACCTTGAAGACTTGTAGGGGCTGCTGTGGTCCAGCTACAAAGGCAGCTTTTGTCCCATTAGGGTTCCCAAAACGCTTTGTACCACTACCCTTTTTGCTTGTTTGTTTGTACCAACCCAGCTAAGCCCAAGCGAGGGTGATTTTTGTATTTATGTTTCAAGGAAAAAACGTTGGTTTTGACTCTTCACTTAGAAAACTAAACAGCAGCATCAAGTTAGTATTACAGTAGATACAGATCATTTCTGTTAGTGCAAATGTACCAGCAAAAATAACCAGAGAAGTTATTAGCAGTAAAAAAGGGGTGGGGAATAGTGCATCCGTTGCTCTAATTCTTTCTGTACCAAAATAATTTTGTTGCAGCCTGAGGAATTAGAAAACTTACTTGTCAGATGAGTGTTAAAATCATATTATCGTCATTGTTATGATTTATTGATCTAATTCTTATATTTGCACTTTCCAACTTTGTTTTGAACATGTATCTTATTTTGCATCTTTAAGAATTTCACTGTAAAGAGGTAGAATTTATAGAAGGAGGTGGAGATGCCTGGTGGATGCTGCCCTTCCTGCAGCTTTTCCCTCCAAGCAGGTAGCTGGAACAGAGCCCTTGCTGCTGGGTGGAAAGCTTGTGAGGGGGCTGTGAAAACTCTTCTCAAAAGTGTCTGGAGTAACGTGCTTAGTGTGCTCTTCATCATGGCAGTCTGAGTGTGGCTGGCTTGGCTGTGGGGACAACGGTGATACTCCCATCATAAATGTACGTTAACTGTGTATCTGGCCCAAGGATTTTCTGGTTTTGCTTACCAGTGATGATGGGTCCAGTTACTGCAGCTTCATGTTGCCTATCAGCGATTCATTGCACGAGATTATTCATAATACTGTGGTTTTCTGTCTTTTGGAATATCTCACCCTTGTTGGCAAGGAGGAAATTAGTTGCCAAATATTAGCACACCTCTGCAGTGCAACTGTTGGTGCATGTATGTATGCTTAAGCTAAATAAATATATTTTTAAAATATTTATCTGGCTAACAAGTGAAAGGACCACCTTTTAGCTCCCCAGTATTGGAAGTGGAATTTTATTAGTAGATTTATTTTTTTTTAGCCGAATAGTTGACTTCCGTAAAATTAATTTTAGGTTGCACTGCAGATGTTTTTGTCATCTCTTCAGCAAGGGTTGGGGTGACTACCTTTGTTTTTTCACTTGGTTTGAATACATTTAATATAAAAACAGTTTATTAGACCGTTCTATGCAAGATAAATTTTATTTCAGCCTAGTGTCTAGTCTTTTCTTGACAAAAGAATGGCAGGCTTCGCGGGGTAGATGCTAATCCCCTCTGAAATCTCCAGAAAAGTCTGGTTATGAAAAGAAGAAAGGATGTATATCCATCATTTTATATGACTTCTGGTTTTTGTGCTTGTTTTTCTTGGGTGTATGAGGAATAGCTTTTGACATTGGTCTCTGGTGGCCAGCTGGTGTTTTGAGAAACAGGTATCATGAAAATATTAGAAAATGCAGGGAGTTTTTAGTACGTCCCAGAAAAGGCCAGTTCCGCTCAGGTGAGTAGAACTTCTTTTTTTTTATTATTAGGGGAGCTTTCAGGAATACATCATCTGTTTGAAAACTGGTCAGAAGAGAAATCTACAATTTAAAATAGAAATTAAAGCCGGTGTGGGGTTCACTTTGCAGGTGGATACTTCATGGTTGTGTGACGGTGATACAGATAAGCGTCAGAGCAATGAAAGGGTTGCTCTGGAAAGAAAAGGTTCCTACAAAGTTCTGAGTTATTTTGAAAAAGCAGGTGGCGTTGAGAGTCTGCATCTTAAGCACATAACCAGGTACAACCAGGTTATAAGTACCTCTCTTTCCTGGTTACTGGTCACACAAAATCTAGGGATACACCTTTTCAACTACCCCATGCTGCTCACTGTCACAATTCGAAGTGGTTTCTACAGGAAGACTGGACCCATGTTCATCAAATCCCATTCTTACATCCTTGTCTGGGAGTGCCTTTATCTTTTTTATATAATAGGGTCACACTTTGTGTCCGTAACTGAAATTATTTATAGGCAGATGTGTGAATTCTGAACGTGTAATGGAGTTGTTTTGCTTGGTATTATTTTCAGCAGAGCCAAAACAGCTGAAAAATTCAGCAAAATTTGTCAGAAATGTTGAAAATCAGGACAACAGAACATTTACACGAAAGTGCCATTTCCATTTGGTTACAGATCAGAGGAGATTCTCACCTTTAACATCATAATTTTCCCTTTTTAACATTTTTTATTGTGTTCAAGTATTTTGGGGTTTTTTAAAGTCCAAGCTGTCTTCTGTCCAGCAAAATTCAGGAAGAGCTCATTTTCATGGTTTTATCTTGTTATGGCTCTAACCTGAAACATTCATTAAAAATACAGGTGTGGGTTGTCTTTTCTTTTTTCTCTTTTCTAATTATTTTACTACTGCTAAGTATTATACATTTCCTTTCTACTTAGTACTATGTGATAAGTATTATATTATGGTTTTATTTTTTATGGCTCTAACCTGAAACATTCATTAAAAATACAGGTGTTGGTTGTCTTTTCTTTTTTCTCTTTTCTAATTATTTTACTACTACTAAGCATTATACATTCCCTTTCTACTTAGTACTATGTGATAAGTATTATATACAAGGTATTACATACTTAGTATAATGCTAAGTATTATATAATATATACTGAGCATTTTATATTCCCTTCCCATCATGTTCTTTGCTTTTTTTTTTTTTGGAGCTGATATTATTTCTAGGAATCATAAAAGATTATTCTTTAAAAACAATCAGGAGGAATACAGCCTTGTGCTCCCTATAAACAGCTAAGAGTGTTTTTGGAGCCGATGACTTATATTGTTTTGGACTGCAGCTATCACTCTTGCAGATCTACAACCAAACTAAAGGGATTATTGAAATAAAATGCGCTCTATTTCTTTAAGCTCTATTTCATACAGGACTTTGTCATTCAGTTTTTGTATTCTGTATAGATGACAAGCCAGATCAGCAGTTGCCATCCTTTGCATTTCACTCAGCGCTGTATGCTTCCGTGGCTTAAAAATTACTGCAAAAAATTGCTGCTCTATTCTGTTCCCGGACACCAATTGCTGATTTTACAGCCAATTTACTGTGCAGAAATGGTTCACCCCTTAGATACAGAAACCCTGAATCGTAGAAGGTGTCTGCCCAAAGCCAGAGTTTAGTTATGCTGATCTGCAGAAATCTCCATACCTCGAGCCAAATGTTGTTAGAGAAGTGCTGTAATCAGCAGAGATTTTCATAGAGAAATTCTGCTCGCTGTGAATAAAAAAAAAAAGTGATGTTTTGTATAAAGTCCCATGTAAACAAAGGCTGGTAAATATTTTGGGTGATTAGGAGGTTTATTCTTCCGGCTTACAAAGTCTGGTTTCTTTTGCTGCAGCTATCAGAGGGAAATTCCAAACTGAATTTAAAGATCAGTTCTGTGCATCTCGTCCAAGGAGATGAAAAGCCACTGTGACTTTGTAGGAGGTTGGGTGAAGCATGGAGCAGAAATGAAGGAGAGCCCAAACACAAGCACTGAAACTCCTGTTCTGCCTCTCTGTTCCACTGCTGTTTACCAGAAGGGTAGCTACAGAGTAAATCTAATACTGATGGTGTGTAAAAGGATTTTCACTTGGGGGTGCAGTAGATGAGGAGGACACAAAGAAGCACGTGCTGGCAAACCTAGTATGGAAATCTTAGGAGAGAAATACTTGAGTAAACTTTACACTGAAAAGATGCCCTAAATAATTTCCAAGGGATTCTGTAGGAAATTAAACAAATTGGCAACACGTTTCTGGTCTGATGGTTATGAATTTTCTCAGCGTTCTCACTTGCAGAGAGAAGTGGTGGAAATAAGTTAAGAGAACACACCCTGGAATAAGGACAGCATCCTAACTCCAGGATGTAAGCTTAGCTTTTAACCTGTTAGCACAGTGTGGTGAGAATTGTGTATGCTCAGGCTTCAGATTAAATATTGCATATGGTGTAAAACATGTTACACATCCTGATGTTTTAATCACACAGCATTTTCACATACCTTTACCCAGAAGCCTGTGGAAGGAGGGTTACAGAGGGTTACCTGCGCAAGGAGGGAGGACTAGCTTGTTACAAGTAAATTAAAAGCCCTCTCCCAAAGCAAAATGTATTGACTAGCAAAGAAAGGAAAAGTAAATCCATAGTAGTAGCAGCAGCACCAGCAGCAACCTGCAAAATATTTCTCCTTGGCCATTCCAAGGACCAGAAAGAGGTGGGAGAAAACCAACTTTCCTGTAAGACAGTGGATGGAGGAGTAACTTCACATCTTAAAAACAGTTAAAAGCCAAGTCTTTGCAGTATTTTAAGGAAGCCTTTGTGATTAAGATGTTCCTGTATCCAGTTTGAATAATTATGGCTTTTCCTCACCTAATTTGCTAGCGCAATAAATGAATGAATAAGGAGATGAGCTATTTGAGCCTTGGAAATTTTGTTGTGAAGGACCAGGACTGAGGTAATAAGGAATACAGAGGGGGGAAAAATCCAAAGCATGCTGTTATTGATGAGTATTTTAATGTTAAATCCTAGATCTGGCCAGTATCTAGTTTCTGTATTTGCTGGGAATGTACCGTGCGACAGGAACGCTGCAGCGATGGTGTTTTAGGCACAGGTCCAGAGCATGAGTGGTACGTGCATCTTGATGCAAATTGTACAGAAAGTTTAGTCCAGGAGAGAAAAAAATCTAGACCTGCCAAGGAATTTGAAGACCAGAATGAAGTGGTCTGTAGATTGACAGGTGCAGATGGATACTCCTCTGCCATGGTCGGAGCTGGTGGTGTGCAGATTCGGGGCCACTGCTCTTGGGATAACGCAGCTGTATGGCATCCAGAGCACCTGAGCAGGTGGGAACTGTAGGGATTGTCTGCAGAGATGCTTTCTGAGGTGTCCTTCACCCAGGAGCCCAGCCTGGCTGCACAGTCTGCCAGAGGTTGGGTTCACTGTCCAGGGAGCCAAAGCTAACAGTAGAGTGGGAGCGGTTGCATATTTTACGCTCTAAGTTGACTCTGAGTCTGCATATCAGATGATATTTGGAAGTTAATTGAGCAGCTCCACCAGAAGACATGGGGAGAGGAGGCACCAAAAAGAAAAAAAAAAGAAAAAAAAAAAAGAAGATGACTAGTTAACCTTTAAATCAACACTCATGCAGTGTTTTGAGATGACTTTGGACGTCTGCCTCACAACAGATTGTGCAATGGAAGAGTGAGAGCAGTTATTGATGCTTCTGGAAAAGAATCTCTTTTTTTTCTTTTTTTCTTTTTCCTTTTTTTTCCTTTTTTTCTATTGCAGGTTGAATCACGATTGTTAAAATCAGCACAGGTTGTTCTGTGATAATGGCGGGAGCGGCAGCTTGTTTATTTGGGAACCTCAAGGGATTTTCTTCTCAGTTGAATGAGATTTGATGGGTGATGGGTAATGCTGACGATTAGAAATCGTGTTCTTCTGGAGCGCTCTGAGTTGAAGTAGAATCCAGTGACTGCCACCGTATTTACTGATAACACAGTGATGAGGTAGTTACTAATAGATTGCCTAAGACAATTACAGAATACAAATACAGAAGAAAAAAGTGGTTTTCATTTGCATTTGTGGGAATAGAGTAATTTCTAAACCATGCTGCTTTGCTTTTTTTTGCCCTTTTTTTTTTTCTAAATAATGATTGCATCATTTTACCAAAAATAAGAGTAGTGATTCATTTAAGAAATGAATAACCCTATTCTGGGAGAGGGATCTGTGTCTTGACCTTAGGAGGTGGATTGTGTATATGGTCCTGGTGCTGGACAAGGCTTGGGGAAGGAATTTTCTAACAGCACGGTGAAAAAAGGATGGCTCTCATAATGTCATCAGAAGTAGCAGTGTTGTGAAGGAAATAAAGATGTGTTTATTCTTTCAAGTGTCATCATTTAATGACATACCTTCTTTTTTCCTCTTTTTTGCTCCCTCCTCTCCCTTTTTTTCTTCCCTTTTCCCGTTTTTTTTAAGTAGGTGAGAATGTTGTTATTACACCTCTCGGTCCTACTGTCCGGATTTAGGGGTTATTTGTGTTGAACCTCTTATCTTCTCATTGTTCCTGTTTCTCATGGTCATTTTTTGGTTCTGTTGAGACACCATAATGATTCATATTAATTGTTTTCCTTTATGTCTTTGCATCAAGTATAGTTAAGGGTCTGGGCGTTTCTTTTGACGTGTGGTTTTTAGAGAACAAAGGGTGAGGCACTGAAGCTTAGACTGTGTTTGTAAAACTCTTGTTTCTTTTAGGGTTTTCATATCCTCTGTCAGGAATTGAGAAGTCTCAGGTTTTGCCTTCACAGTCAGTGAAGACACACAGCCACAAGCCACCTGCATGTCTAAAAGAGGGCAGCTGGGACTTCTCTGTGGGAATGCATGAAGAAATGATGTGTAGCATTTGGTGTTTAAATTAAGGCTGTTAAATAAACTTTTCTCCCAGGTGGCAGTTCTCTTTACCTTGATGTTTTCCCCTTATAAAGCACCTCCTCTTCTTCCATCTCTTCCCACCCTAAAAGTTTCCATCCGATGGAAACTGATGGTGAGTTGTGGTCGAGGAGGAAAATCAGCAGCCCAGGTTAAACCTTGAATGGATCCACCAGCTGAAAATGGTTGGAAAGTCAGAAACTTGTCTTCAGGTTAGTGTCCTGTTCATCAGAGCTGACATCTGGGGCGAGCATCTGGCCTCAAAATTGCATTTCAACTCTGAAGGCTTGAACGCCAAACTTGAAATTTTATCAGGTCACTAATATCCTCTTAAGTTCAGTAGTTCAAATTTTGTAGTGGGTTTTAAAGTAGGTTCCAGAAAATTCTGCATGCACTCCCGTGCTGCTCTGATGCAGTTTTATGTGACAAGCACCTTAATCAGATGAAGCCACTCTCTTTTGCGTCCTACGTGTCAAGGCAGTACTTTCTGACAGTTGGGTTGTATCAGGTTGCAGCTTCACAGCCAGTGTTTGTCTTTTGTATAAAAATTTGGTGAACTTTCTGACAAAGACTGTTTTCAGTTGTTTCACTTCTCCTGTGTGCAAACAGGTACAGTAATACTTGTCCTTGTTTTGAATACTTCATTTAATAGTGAAAAAACAATTGCAAGGTATCTGCTGTGGAAAATTAAAACCCAGAGATCCTTACGTGGGGTGAATGCTGCTTTTTAAATACTTGTAATATTTATGAAGGGATTTTTATGAATATTTCATGGCTGCTGGTTTTAGGAACTGAATCACCATCGGTTTCATTTGTAGTATTTCTGATGTTATCCGTGCAGATGCATCACTTAATATTTAATGTGCACAATAAAGGAGTGATCCCAGAAACCTGCCCCACTGGTGGATGCTCCAAGAGGTATCCAGACCATCCCTGGAAGCTTTACCCAGGACAGCATATTTCTGCTTGCACTAAATTAGCAGCTTGTGATGGCAGAGATGAAGAGACTCCATCTCTCTTCTCCCCCCTCCCTGGCAATAACTTTCCTCTCAGGGGCTTGTGCTGCACCGTGTGACTGTGTACCTGTGTGATGGATGCTAAAGCAAGGACAAAGAAGGGGAAAGGAGAGAAAATAGGGAAGTTGTCTCAGTTTTGGCCTCTGCACAGCTGCTGTTGTGGAGACAGATCTTGCCTGCGCTAAGGAGGGTCTCAGCTGCCCAATATCAGGCACTCTCAAGTCGCCTCCCAGAGATTCCCCTCTCCCTTCACTGACTGTAAAGGGAACAGTGTGCTGGGCTTCCCTGGATACCACTCTTGGTTTTATTACAGGGACAAAGGAGTGAACGATTGTGAAGGTGGAATTTGTCTTAATTATGCCTGCGTGTGGTAGGTCCAGGTCTAAAAAATATATAAGTAAAAGAGGAACTAAAAAGTCTTGCACAGCTCTTTTCTGGACTGTAGATGTTGTTATGGTGAGCGGTTTTCTGTCTCCATCAGCACACATCTCACTGAGGACAAACGCTAATCTACTAAATGTATTTGGAATCTTGTCATGCACCTCTGGATTTTTTCTGTAATTTCCTCTCCTTTTTTTTTAATATGCAATGTGTAATTATTATAGACATGGAGTAATAAATACTTTTTTTTAAAAAGTAACTGTAAAAACTAAAAAACAGCCCCAAACCTTCATTTAAAAAAAAAAAAACCTAAAAATAACTATAAAAACTAAAAATACATGAAATGTATCTCTGTCCAGAAAACCTGTGTCTGTCTGCTTTGCAAAGGGATTTACTTCCCAAGATGCTGAGGCCTATTGAGATACAACTTTACATTTCCCAGTGTTTTTCACTGGGGAATCACCTGCCCTATTACTACATTGTGTACCTGTGGCACAGTGAAGTTAATGTGGATTTATAGAGAAAAATGGTGGTTTGGATGGATGGAATGGAAAAAATAGATTTGCAGGTAGGCAAAGCAAAAAGAGTCCAGAGTCCTTCATGAACGCTCTGTCATGATATTCTGAGGCTGATGCTGCAGATTTGGTGACCAAAA
The DNA here is from genome assembly GCA_022605575.1 of Laterallus jamaicensis coturniculus. NCBI lineage: Eukaryota > Metazoa > Chordata > Aves > Gruiformes > Rallidae > Laterallus > Laterallus jamaicensis. The sequence goes on along the minus strand of JAKCOX010000044.1, from coordinate 5,259,119 downwards.
CTTTGTCTACCATAGTGCTTTGGGTGGGTTAATTAATGTAAATGAGCTGGTCATGACCATGCTGAAGCCAAATCTAAGGTAGACATTACTTCATAAGCAGGGCTTTATTGCTAGCGTCTGGACAAGAAGGTACTGGACTGGGAATCAGCACACAGAAGTTGTTTTTTCACTGTATGACTTCAGAAGTTTTGGGTTAAACGTTTCTCTGGAAGGTTCTTTTGATTTGGGGAAGAACTTGGGTTATTCATTCTTAATTCCTGTAACAGAGGCCTTTGGTAGGTACAGAAATCTCTTGATTCACTTACCAAAGGTCCTCCTTGCAGGAACTAAATCTCTTTAAAGCAATTTCTGGTGAATACCTGTATTGTGTGATGCTGAGGTGGAGGGAAGCAGGTGTGTGTCATCAGTGTTGAGTGTAGCGCTAAGGTTAAAATGGATGAGGTTGGCTGGTGGTGGGAGAGGGTGGTGAAGTTAGACCTGATGGAATAATGAAACACTACAGAAGAGAGGATTAGAACCCAAAAAGGGGGCATGAAGGGAGGTACTAGGGGAGTGAAAGGAGAGCTGTGAGAGTAGTGTCTCATTTCATCTAACTGTCACGCACAGCAGAAGAACAGACAAGGCCTGAGATTTGGCATGGCAATATGTTGTTTGAGTAGCTGGAGTGAGAACAGTTTCAGTGGAGGAATAGAAGCCAGATAGTAAAATGATCAAAAAGAGCACACAGAAAGAGAGATTCAAGATTAGGATCAGTTCCATATTCAACATGTCTGAGAAGTAACAGCAGGACTGAGACGAGCCAGTAGGACGTTTTGGTTGGAGGGAGATGCGTGGTTATTCCGACGTGCTGCAGAGGTGAAATGCCGTGGCAGAGGCGTTGACAGCTTTCTGTGAAGGAAGGCACGAAGCCGGTTGGTGGTCTTGTCATCCCCGTTAACGGCCTTCCCTCTGTACCGGCTTGCAGAGCGGTTCTTAGCTTGATCTTTAAACCTGGCTGCACTTCTGGAGCATCATCTCATTTGTCTTTTGTGACTCCTTCTTGTGTTTCTTTGTTTGCCTTGGCCATTCTGCCTTGTTTGGCGCTTCCTCTGTGGATCTCACAGCCTTAAGTCAGATGTTGATTTTCTAGGAGAGAAAGACTTCTGGTGCCTTTCTACAGCACTGCACGCAGAGAGCAGCATTGGTTCTGCTGGGGTTTCCCAAATGTTGCTGAAATGCCCTCACTACACAGCCGATAAGAAGCGCCATGTGCTGTCTCTGTGGCATGCTATGGAAACGTGTGGGAAGAACAGTCCAGGAGTTCTTGTGGCAGTTTGGGAAAAGGGTGTTGAATAAAGCCTTGCAAGACCCTTCTGGAAATCACAGCGAGTGGTGGAACCCTTCTGCTTCTTCAAAAACAGCCTTGAGTGTGGGGTCAAGCAGAATTCATAGAATAGAATCACAGATTGGTCTGGGTTGGAAGGGACCCCAAGGATCACAGAGCTCCAACCCCTCTGCCACAGGCAGGGACACCAGCCTCCAGACCTGGAGCTACACAAGGTTGCCCAGGGCCACATCCAACCTGGCCTTGAACACCCCCAGGGATGGGGCACCCACCCCCTCTCTGGGCAGCATGTTCCAGCTCCTCACCATAAAAAATTTCCATAAAAAATTTCCCCCTAATATCCAATCTAAACCTTCCCTCCTTTAGCTTTAATCCACCCCCTTTGTCCTACCATTCTAGCCTTTGTCCTACCATTGTCTACCCTTCTAAAAAGTTGATTCCCCTCTGTTTCTCTGCTCCCTTCAGGGATGGGAAGGCTGCAATGAGGTCCCACCACAGCCTCCTCCAGGCTGAACAAGCCCAGCCCCCTCAGCCTTTTTTCATACAGGGGGTGCTCCAGCCCTCTCATCATTTCCGTGGCCTTTGGGAAAGTTTAATGCATGGCAACACCTTTGCACCAGCCTACGAATAGCTACGGTGTGTTTTGTGCCTGTACACGGGGTGAGGGTCTGGCCCACTGTGGTGAGCAGATCAGCTCGAGTGGCTCTTTGCTGGGCTTTAAGAGTTTGGTTGTTCCATACCAAGGCACCGCAACGCGTCATAGGTGGGAATCAACTTCCCCAGTGGGGTTTAAAACAAAAAGCTAAATGTAAAACACAGGGGGTTGTTTTAATTTGAAAGCCATGGTAAAAAAAAAAAATAGTATAAGTAAGGTTTTACCTTCCATTGAATTGAATTGAGATTTCTCATGTTGATCAAGGCTTGGGGGTATTTTTTTTTTTTCCAAAGTCTGAATTCCAAATGCGATTTAATGATAGTAAGTGTGAAAATCTTCAAAGAGGATTTAAAATTAAAGGGCCCTTTCAAAAAGCAAAATGAAAATCCATTCAGAAACTTCAGATTTAAGCAAGTTTTAATGTGGGATGTGCGTGCGCTCGGAAATTCAGCGTTGCGCTCGAGCATACTCAAAACCTTGGTTTTTTTGAGCAGGGGGGGAAAAAAAATCCTAACAGAGTAAGTATGGCAATTGATAATTTTGCTGCTTAGCAGCGAGAAGCAAGAGTAAATTAAAATTCTCCTCACTGTGCGCCTTGGAGCCCATTCCACCTGACTCATCAAATGAAAAATTCATCAATTAATCCTCTGACAATAACGATATATACACAAAAATCAATCCAGGATTGATTTTTTTTTTGAGCCCAAACATGAAAACCAACCCCTGGCTTGCAGATAATGTGAAATTTCTCTTCATTTCAACCTTATTATTGAGTATAAAAGCCGGAGTGTTCATAGAATTATTTGTTCTAAGTCAACTACAAAGGTGGGATTGTTTGAGGAAGGGCGTGCGCGCCGTGGAGATGTTCTGAAGCGCTCTTGGAGCCGGCTAATAAAGTTGTCAGATGCGTGTAAGAGCACAGCTGATGGGAGTCCCCCCAGAAGGCAACCGGTGGAGAGAGACACTGATCGCTGGGATCTGACGGGAGACCACCCAGGGTAGCTCAGAGCCAGCCGCGTACCAGGCGGGATCAAAGGGAGGGAAGAGCAGTGTAAAATAAACTAGACTCAGAAACTGGGAGTACATGGGGGGGGACACGACACTCGCCAATGCCGCGGCCGAAGCAGTAAAAGCGCGAGGCAGCGGCACGGTGCTTTGCGGGGATCGTAACGGATTCTCAGCGGCAGAAAGCCAGATAATAATTCATCAGATTTCTCCCCTTGTAATTCATACTGCTTTTGCAGGGGGAATTGTGGCAGATTCGCGTGCGCCGGGGTGTCTGGCACATTGCTGTCTCCTCCTTTGTTCGTGCAACCCGCTTCGGGGTGTGCAGCATGTACAGAAACAACGAGAGGTCCTCCCTGAAACGGCGTCGTATTAATCTGATCAGGGGCTTAAAAACACCGGTTCATCTTCGTGCCAATGCTTGGTCAGCTGAGATCAGATTGATGCTGGGAGGTATCCTTGTGCCACATTACGTATCAAAACACAGAGGGCACACAGTGGAAGTTCCAGATAAGAAAATCTCCCAAGATATACACAGGTCGCTTTTTGCTTGAGCTATGAAAGAAAGTTGCCGAGTGCCTGCATTATGTGGTAGGGTTTTGATTCCTATATGTTAAGGTATGTGCTTAGGGTTTTGACTCCTCCTCAGTAGAGCCTCTTTTTTTTTTTAGGCAGACTTGCCCGAAAGTAAGAGACACAGGACAGCAACTTGTTGAGCAAATTCTCACCTTCAGGTGCAGCAGGGAGATAGAAATCTTTCTGAGTGAAAGAACTCCTGTTCCGTGCTTTGTGTCACCTCTGGCAGCGACTTGCTCCTTCCTTCCTGCATATAAAAATAGTATTCAGGCTGTAAAGAAGAACCCAAGTGATGTTAAAGAGTTGAAAATTGACCGGCTGCAGCCCGCGGACGATAATCAGGCAGCAGATAACGTTCACTTTTGATGGGTCTTTGTGAATGTGTGGATCGACATTAACTTATTTATCGAGTTCTAGATGCGTGAAAGGTGGAAACGCACTTTAGGAATACTTGATTGATGTGTATTTCCTCAGTCGTAAAACTACAGAGAATTTTGGTAAGAACACAGACTGCGAGATGCTGTGTTGTTATTTTTACTTTCTTAGTTGAATGCTAAGACCACCGTCTTCAAAACTTGTATGTGTGATAGGAACAAGGATGTTGTCATAACTGTTTGTCAGCATATTAAATATTCAGATGTATGCGATGGATTTGGCTCCAAAGAGAGTATCAGAACCTATATCTGTTCCCGTGTAATATTTCTTTCTAAAATATTTCTGCAGAGTATGACTCATTGCAGGAGAAATTTTTGTTTGCTGTTTCAATTTACAGTTCTATTAAGAGTCTTAAAGTGTAGACAGTTTCACAAATTATATTCATAGGTTTTGCTGTTGTCACATAATTAGAGACTGAAGGAAGTTAGGAGGGAAGCTGGTAGTTGGTATAACTTACTTTTAGATATATTAAAGTTGAGCCTGAATCCTGTTCTTTTGTTTCAACCGCGCTTCATGCATTTTTTTATATGTATAGATTTACATAATCGAGCCCTGTGGGAAATGTACCGTTACCAGAGAGTGAGTAATAAAGAGTAACTCGAAGGTGGAAAGCATGTATATATTTCAGAATGCGCCTCAATAATTTATTTTTATAATGTTTATTTGGCTTTACCTTTGTGATTTATATGACACTGGTAATGTATATTTTAAGTTTTATTTGTGACTTCTTGTGTGTATTGTTTCTAAATACAAAGCTAAAACGTACTATTACCATTTTGACAAAGCAGGACAACTTTTTTTAATGCAGGTTAACGTTAGTTTGGTAAAAAAGCAAAGCAATGCCTTTTATCTTTCGAGAGCTCATTTATAGGATATTTTAATTTATTGATTTTTTTTAATAATTGTAAATTATTTTAATGTTAGGGATTTTTACTCTTCTCTTTTTTCCCCTCCATATATAGATTTCCTCAGTAAATTAGGTTTATAACTTGCAGTCATCTGCAGATAAACTAGTAATACTGGTCGATAATTGTAGAGCTGTTTCTCAGGCATGATGCATCAGAACAGATTAAAATCCATAATTTGCTTTGGAATGTACCACAAAAGTTTTCTCCTTTTGACCAGGAACCTTAGAGCTGTTTCCTGCAGTGGATATTTGCAGCACATCTAATCACCGTGCCGCTGTCTGTGCTAATTAATTAGTACTGGGGTTGGGGACCCAGGAAAGAAGATGGTCTGCACAGGGCAGTCCCCAGTGACCATGGTGCTGGGGAGGTAGAGCTGCACCCCAGGCAGCTCTGGAAAGGAGAGGAGAAGCATCACTTGAATGTGGCTTCCCAGGGCTTCCAGGGGTTCCCCGCTTTGTCATGGGGATGTGGCTGCCTTTTTCTAAAGCAGTTTAGGGATTTTCAGTGGTTTTATTTTTCTAAATTTTACTTTTCTAAAGCTAATTAGGTGTAAATAAATACTGGGGGGTTGGGGGAGGGGGGAAAGTTGTCCATTGCATATATATGTGCTCTTTATTATAAGCAATCTAAATTATAATTTAAATGACTGCAACAGATAAGGATAAGACTAATAGATAAATCTGGGACTTTTTAGGCAAAGGTTTGTGCCATGTCACATGCAATCAGATCACATTTTCAGATGTGTGTGGTGAACTTAGACACCACCAGATCCATATTAAGCTATCTGAATGAAACTACATTGCTTCCTGATGTTCATGCAGGTGGAATCTCACAAACTTCAAGAAAGAGCAGCAGGTCATAAGGATCTCTGTTACAGGAGAGCCATTTTTATGTATATATATCTGAAAATACCCATGAAATAGGCAGTGGTGAAGGGTGGTTTGTCTTTTCAGTCTAGTAGGACGTGTTTCTCAAAGCTAAAATGAAAATTAGGTGGTGGCATACAGGCACGGCCTAAAGAAGTCGTCATTGTTAAATTGCACTTTAAAATCTCGTTGAGTAGTTGAGCCAAATCTTCCACCTCCCTAAAATAGAGCGCTGTGTTTGTGGGAAAGTTCACGTTGCGTTCCTGAGAAGGCAGCTGCCAGCTCCGTGGAGGTTCATCTGCTCTCGCCACAGATCTTCGCTCACTTCTGTGGGTGCAGCCCCATCCTGCGTTGCCGGACGGATGCGGAGTTCGCCGAGAGCCACCTTTGCCCACGGTGTGCTTGCCCATGGTGTGTTTGTTACAGAGGGTGGCCCATCCTTCTGAGATCGCATGATGAAAGCTGCTGTTACAGCACCTCTGTTGTTGTGAAGGTGATGCCTTAGCACCTGTGTTTGAAAAATTAAGATCATGCTTCGGTTTTACATACACTTGCATGTCTTGCAGAAGTGTGGCCTTAGTATCTCAGCCACTTTGAATTCAGTTTGGCTGAGACTTGGGCTTTGTTTCAATATGCTTAAATTTCAGCATATGTTCAGCAGAATGAGAGCTTTGGTATACAGATGACAAGTCTAGATGTTACCATTTGCATCATTCCTTCCTCATTTTAAAAAAAATCAAAACACACATTACAGATGCTGAGTTTTGATTGACATCGAGGTGGGAATTGGGATTTGGGGCCATCCGCTTTCTTGTTTGGTGTGCATGCTTGTTTTGTTCAGGCTGTAAATGAAAGTTAAGGATTTATGCCATGTCCTTCTGGGATTTTTTTTATTTAAAAAAAAAACCAAACCAAAACCAACAGTACTGAGTCTATTCGGGCTCTCCTATCTTTGTACACTATTAGGAATCTTACTGTGCAGGGTTTCATACAAAAACAAACCCTCCTAAAAGAGTAAGAAAGCTGTTGCAGAACCTCTTGAATTTGTTTTCCGTATCGCTCTTTTTCATACTAATATGCCACGGCTCCATTTGAATAATAAACTGGCATTCAACGTAACAAAACAGGATGGAAATTCAGAGGTTGGTATTTTGCAATAGCGGCAGTAGAATGGGGAGACACTGCAATCTGTCCTTTCCACTCTTCACTCTGTTACATGTTGGCTCTGCAGCCGATATGGCCCGGCTCCAGCTTTGGCTTCGCAGCTGATAAGGGTCTCCGAACAATGAATTATTTTAGAACCCTACTTTGCCGCGTGAGCTGCATTACCTAGGTGGAATGCAGCGAGTTGTAGGGAGGAAGATAATTCCGTGGCCAGTTGGAAATAATTTCCTTGCGTCTGTGAGCCATCGTCTTGTACCGTTTTGATGCAGCTTTTGTATTCTGTATTACTGCTGCATTTACGGTTTGTATCGCCGAGTCGATAAGCTTTGCTGACACGGGCTTGCTTTTAATAACATCTTTGCTTTATTAGAGAGATATGTGTCTTTTTACATGAAAAATATATCTTCTTTTAAGAGATAAAGGTGGTGGGATTCCTGACTAGGCAGGCGGCAAGACTAACAGTTTTAATCTTATGTCACTTCTTAACTGCACGTTACGGTTTATCTTGGACTACAATAATACTGTAGTTTTAGGGATTTTCCTTAAAGTTTATTAGTAGAATTTGAAACGCGTCTGGGGCTGGTTTTGCAAGGGTGTGGGCCTGTAAAGCTCCAGTTCCTAACTGAGAATTTATAAGCCTCGAGAGAGAAAAGTAAGAGAGAATACAGCTGCATGAATATACCCAGCCACGCCGTTTTTCTGTGCGTGCAGCACAGATGTATCTGTATGTCTGTCTTAGAATTTGCATTCTGTCACTGGAGCCATGGCTTTTCACAAGTGCCAAGATCAGTTTTCTAACCCAGCGTTGGGTTGAAGGTTGGATGGGAGGAAAGAGAAGGGAAGGGGAGAAAACGCACATCAGTATCTCGACTTGCAGAAGCCATACAGAGCTGGACATACTTTCAAAAAAGGTTGTATTTCTTTCCTTTTCTGAGGCACTTTTTTAATGCCAAATTGCCAAATGCTCCCTTTTTAATTTGGGACTAAGAGGTACTTTTGCTATTGGATTTTATTTTTTTTTTAATTTTTTTTTTCCCTGGCCTCAGGAGAAACTCTAGGCAATAAAGAAGAGCAGTCAGGAGTAGAGATGGTTGTAGAAATGGCAAAGGTTACCATTTTCACCACTTTCAGATGAGCGGTTGCTGGGTGGCTGTGCGTACAACATAATGACATCCCCAGGGAAGCAGATACCATAGCTGGGCTTTGGGGACCGAGGATTACAAAGGCTCGTTTCTCATATAAATGAAAGAGTATCTACAGATAGTTGCTCCAGCAGTAAGGACTCAACTGCCTTCAGCTGAAGTAGAGAATGTTATTGTCTCTCCAGGTAAATTGCTTCGGGAAAGACAAAGTACAGCAAAAGCCACTCTTCTTCCTGGGCAACGGCTGCCACATGTATGCCTCATCAAAAGGTTTGATGGGGAAAAAGGCACAGCCTTTGAAGGCACCTTGACCTATTCATTTGACGTAGTATAATGTTCATTATCCATTGTTACTCTATGTAAATCCACTTTTTACCCTTAATCCACCTCTCTTCCACGTTCCTGTTGAAGGACACTTCTCATGAGAGCCTTTTACAAGAGAAGTGGCCTTGCTAGTTTGTTTAAACTCTTTAATCGAGTTGCCATCGCAATTCAGGGGAAGAAGTCTTCCAAAGGAAAAAAAAATGCAAGTCTTCATTGTATCCTAGACCTGAACTCAACAAATACTCCAACTCATTGATATTGTCATCTTTGCCTCCACCGTTCCATACCCTCAGCTATTTCCTTGGGTTTGACTTAACTTCTGGATATTTCTAATCCACACAAAGTATCTGAAGAGCTACAGTAGGGTCCTGCTGATACGAGTTACCACCCATCAGCACCACCACTTCGCTGGGAATAATCACAAAACTGAGGATACTAATGGTAGCACGTGTACTAACAGGGAGTGTTTGTCTATGTGTGGACTATCTACACCCCTCCTTTTCCCCTCAGCTTGAATTCCTCATGAGCAAAGAAATAATCTCTAACAGCATTTCAGATGAGAGTGCTCCTAGGAACTTTGATCAGCTCCTGCCTGCCAAAAGACAGGCTTTGCTACCCTCGGTTATTGACAAGGGCTTGAACCCGGTATCAGTGGTGTGTATGTGTCTGCAGCTGCTGGGTAAGTGTTGTGCATGTATGTGACACCATTTGTCAAACTTTGTGTGTGGCTTGATAGCTGATGTCTTCTGTACTCCTCATCCAAGCATTCCGTCAAAACAGATCTTGTGAGTTCCTGCAGCTTTTTGGGAATGGTAGCTAAACACAGAGAGCACACAAATGCATTCTCCCTTCTTGACACTTGGCAGCCTAAGTTCATCTCTTAAGATGAGCTCAGAGTTTTATCTGAATGAGTTAATTAACTTACTGGTATTCTTTCCAAAGCCACTTTCTTTGCTGACCTTGTTTGCAGAGTCTGGCACTGTTACCTAGGAAGGAGCCAGCCCTTTATACCCTCCCTGGCTCTCCAAGAGTGCAGTCTGATTATTGAAATGCTAAGCTGTCTTGTGGGAGAGAGTCTTTAAATGAATCATGCAGTGGGTTATGCTTTGTGTCTCCATCTGTTATCAGTTAGAAGGTGAACCTCTCCATCCAAACATCAAGGCGTGCTCCAATATGCATTGTCTCTGGCTCCCTTCAGAAACATGCCAGAATGTGAAGTCTGTGAAGCACCAAGAAAAGCAAGCTGCAGACTTTCCCAAGATGTTGTGCCTGTGATGGGAGGGATGGTTCCAATGCCAGGTCTGGGCCAGCGCATTGTGGTTCAAACCGTACAGGTGTTGTCCAGAGTACAAACCTGTGCACAAAGCAGAGAGGTTGTGGCTGCAACCGTGATCTGTCAGGACATCACAGCGACTGTAGTACCCCATCTGGCCCTCCTATACCTTCCCAAAGCTACACCAGGCAGGCATCTTCCCTCTCCCACTGTGGCAGGGGAGGGAGGACAGGATGCAGGCACAACATAATAACCCTAACCCTCATCACTATTCCGGGGCACAGGACCTGCAGTGTGCGCAGACATGCAGCTGGGTTCACCCTGGCTGAGCTGCTGGGGGAGGCCTTGGTGAAACACCAAAAGTGGTCCCTCTTTTTCTTTCCTTCCCCTGATTTTCCCACCCTCCTTCTGCAGGTTCTGTGGAAAGTGCCCTGCCCTTCCTGCCCCCAAACTCATCTCCTTGCTAGTTCCCAAGAAATTACTTTCCTGAGCCTCTCCTCATTTAATAACCAGTGTTCTGAAATTACTGCTCTTTTTCGGTCTACAAAGTACTTATTTAACCATTAAAAAGCATTTTGAAGAGGTCAAGAAGTGAGTATCATCTTTCACTAATTTCTGGGCTGGTCAGATGGAACAAAACCTGTAGGAAAGATTGGTACTGAGAACAGCACGATGTGCTCGCACTAGGTGCTTGGCGTGCAAGGTGGATGCTAGATGTGTATCTAGAACAGCATTTAATGCGTTGCCCAAATGTTTTTCCTCTTGCAACAACCTACGTAGTAATTTTACTTTCTTTTGTGCTGTCACTTGCTCAGTCTTTAGAAGCTCAGGATGAGAGACCCGTTGCCTGCCCCAAAGGGTTTCCACCCAAAGCTCCATGAAGCAAAAAGATAAATATTATTCATTCTCTCTCCACAGCTACAGACACTGAGACCCAACAGGCTTGTGACTTGACTGACATGCTGAGATGCTAACTCGGTAGCACAGCTTGTTTATGGTTGGGGAGACTGGTTTTTCATAGCCCTGCACGTGAGACGTTGGACCGACTGCGCTTGTTTTCCTGTAGCTTTCTCTAGGCAGTGTTTTTAACCAGCCTATTTCTAAATGACTTACCAGTAGCTCATGCATCTTAACACCGTTCCTGAAGCAGCTGATTATATTTACTGCGCTAAGAGCGTCTGTAATAAAGCAGACCTGCTGTTTTCTGAGCCATTCAGGCTAAATTGTTAGTGCTCCGACTGCGGGTAGAAACATGTGGAGTATCATGCGAAGGCAATATCCAAATACACAGGCATTCTATTATACTTTAAAAAAAGGTATTGAACACTGGTTTTCCCTTGTTGTTTTTTTTTTTTAATTACAAGGGTCACAATTTAGGCTGTAATTCCATTTTTTTTTTGAATTGTTGGAAAAAAGCTGCCCGAGCTGCTGGCCGTATTCCTCCCGCGCTGCTTTAACCTGATGGAATTGTGCTGTGGAGCTTTAACCTCAGATCAGCCTCTGTGCCGGTGCCAAACTGAAGAGAGGTGAAAAATTTAGTTATATATCACACTTATTTTTCTTCTATGTGACATTAGTGGCCCCACTAATAGTGTGACTAACCTCATAATATTCAGTCTCTTTCCCCCAGGAAACATGACTCTGTTCTTCCCCATTTAATTTGATGCCAGACCATGTGGTGTTTTCTTTTAAGTTCGTCTTTATCTCAGTGTTGTAGTGTGGGGGACCTCTCTAGATTATTTCAATCTCTCTTCATATGTAAAGATAATGGTAACATCCACAATGGGAAACAGTGACTGTAAGAAAGCACACAGCTTGGTGTTTCCTCTGTTTTTTCTTCTCCCAACTTCAACCATGGTCTTTCCTCTGAAAGAACGAAAACCGTGGAGCTTATCAAAATAACTTACCTCCCTGACTATTGATTGTCTCCTTTAATAGTCCGTTAGAATTAGATGGAGAAAATGCTCTTTAGATCTTTTGGTCTGGCCCCCTGCTACTTCGGCGTTGTTCCCTTCATTATGCCGCTGAGTGTTTCTTCTAGTTTGTTGAGAAATTATTCCACAGTTTCACTGTCAGGAAGATTTTCCTGATATGCAGCATGCATTTTTCCTTTTTTTTTTTTTTTTAATTTTATTTTATTTAATCTGATTATTCCTAGTTATCTTTCCCCATCCTTCCGTTATTTCTCTTCCTTACCCTGTACTTTGACATCTCAAGCGTTCCTGCGTGTCTGCCTCTCAGCCAAGCTAACAATTTAACAGTGGTTCAGCACTTAATTAATTTTTTTGTGTGTGTTTTTCTTTTGATCACCTCTTATTTCAGTGTCTTGATATTGAGAGTGATAGGGAAGATTGCAGAACTGAATGTAAAGGAGGTCTATTACCTGTGATTTCCCAAGCTTTTTATTTTCTAGTAATTTTTTTCCTCACTTCTACCCTTGTTATTCTGCAAAACTGCTCTATTATTCTGCAAACTTAATACAAGTTTAGCAGCTGATACAATCTCAAGGTCACTTATTGCCTTTTAAATTTGTTTCTCTCATTACATGTGTGGTCTTTGAACTCTTTTCCCTGTTTTATTCTGTGTTGGTTTTATGATCTTAATCTAATTTTATATATATATATATATAATATTTATGTATTTATATATTCTGTATAGAGATCTGAATCTGAAAGCCCTGTAAGTTCTTTTGTATTATTTGTCTGTTCTCTTTGGTATTTACATCTGTGGCCAGTTCAGGATTTTCCATCTTTGATCCTGTTAATGTAGTCATTATCCTCTTCTAGTTGGTAATGATGTTACAACATGACTCTGTCAGCAAATTTACCAGTGTGGCATTGTAAGATGTTGTCTACGCTGAAATTCAGATCAGTTCTTTTTCCTACATTTTTAGTATTGATTTATTCATTTAGTGTTTTTCATAAGCCTACCTCATGTTTTATCTCCAATTCCAGTATCCATCCCATGTACTTGTTCCCCAACTTGAAGTTTTCCTGTTGACACTGTGGATTTGTGGGTAGTGCCGGTACCTCAATGCTGCTGAGATACCTGAACAGAATCAGGAATGGAGCTTTTCTAAATTACTTCTTCCCAGCCTCATTTCATCCAAGCTCAGGCTCCATCCCAGTTCCCAAGCAAGTAGAGTGAGTCCGTCACAAAGGGTTCTCTTCCAGAGAATACTTCCCAGCAGTTAAAGATCTCCAAAATGAAATATACCTGCACTGAAAGGACTTTCCTGACATTTCTTTTCACATCACTCACCCTTGGTGTCTTTATTACAGAATTGTAGGGGTTGGAAGGGACCTCAAAGAGATCATCAAGTCCAACCCCCAAACTTATTGTAAGTTTTCTTGTGTGTAAAAGTGGCCTTTGATATTTTTACATACGATTAATCAGAAATTCAAAGCAGGTGATAATCCAATATTTTTTTTACTATTATTATTATTGTTAATATTATAGTATTTTTCATGTATATATATCTATCTACTGCCTAACTCTGTTCAGAACAGCAGAAAGAGAAAATGAAAATCTTTTAAAATGAAGTGTGGGGAAGCCATAAGCACCGTTAGCAAAAAGCTTTCTGATTTTGTAATATATGTTTGTAAAATTAATTCAGACGGGAGTCACTTCGGGGGGGGTTTTTTTTGTTAGCTCCAACTTTACCAGCTCTGTACATTGGAAGGACTGTCCTTAGTATATTGACAACATGGCTGGGTTTATTCTCTCCTTAGCTTGCATGGCAGCAGTGTGGGACTTCGGCAAAAAGTGTAAGTTTAGTCAATTCCTTTGAAATTAAAGCCTTGAGGTGCTGCATTTAACTGACCATTGTCTTCCCGGGGGTTAAAAACAGACAGGCATTGACCTGTCAGCATTCTGCTGCAACACCATTGTGCATAAATAATTATTATTGCTTTTTCTGTTGACCTGCTGACTGTACCCGGCGCCAGAGCATTTATCACGGCACCATTTACAAGTTCCAGTGCACTTATTTATGCTATTCTTTTATTGTGTAGTAAAATATTACCTCTCTTCTTAGAGGCTTTGACCGGTGGCGGGCAGGTAAAGCTAGTGCTTTCTCAAAATCGCTGATGATTTGGGAGGGGTTTCTGGTTTTGTGAGTGCTGATCGTGGTAAATTGGGTCAGGATTTGAGAGGTTCACAAATCCTTTTATCATCATTCGTATGGAATTGCTTTCTTCATAGTTTTGTAAAGAGAATCCAATTCAGACTATCCCGAGCCAGGTGTTTCTTTTAAAACAACAACAAAAATCACTAATGAATCAGTATGTCATCAGAAATGGTGTGGTTTGGTTTTTCTTTTAATCCTTGGGTCTTCAAGAATGCGTTCCGCAGTGTTTCTCTTGTTTATTTCTCTCTCCTTCTTCAATTCCCCAGGTGTTTGCTGTCTGTTTTTCCTTGCTTCTCTCCTTTATGGTTACTTCGTGCCCCTCCATCTCCCACTCCTGCTTTCCCATGTGGGAAAATGTGATCATCCCATCAGCTTGGGGTGATTTTTACTCTCCTATTTGTCTCCTTTCTTCACAGAATCACAGAATCCCAAGGTTAAAAAAGCCCTTTAAGATCACTAAGTCCAACCATTCCTGTCCTGGGCTATACCATCTCCCTGAGCACCTCATCTCCCCTCTGTTAAACACACCCAGGGGTGGGGACTCAGCCCCCTCCCTGGGCAGCCTGGGCCAGGCCCTGACAACTCTGCCAGGGAAGAACTTTTCCCTCCCAGCTGAGCTGACCCTGCCCTGGCACAGCTTGAGCCCATTGCCCCTTGTCCCATCTCCTGTCCCCTGGCTGAAGAGACCCTCGCCCACCTCTCTGCACCCTCCTGGCAGGGCAGGGGAGGTGGGGAGAAGGTCTCCCCTCAGCCTCCTCTTCTCCAGGCTGAACACCCCCAGCTCCCTCAGCTGCTCCTCAGAGGATTTGCCCTCCAGCCCCTTCCCCAGCCTGGCTGACCTTCTCTGGACACGCTCCAGGACCTCCATGTCCTTCTGGTAGTGAGGGGCCCAGAACTGGACACAGTTCTTCACAGCAGAGCACTGAGCATCCAAGGGCAAACAGCATCCAGGACCTTGGCAGTGAGGTTGAGCGATCATCTTTATCATTTTCCTTTATTCTGATGGTTCTCAAAGGTTTGTGAAATTTTTTTCAGGACATTAGCTCTTCGGGCCCTGAGTTAGATGCAATTATCTGCTCTGCCTCTCTAGATGTAGCTGGCATTTCAGCTTGGTTCAGTAGTGTGCTTCTATAGCACATCTCCCAGTTGTCCTGGCTGTGCCTTCACTGTCATCTCAGAGCAGCCTACGAGTAGGCAAGCTGGAGCTCTTGCATACGAAACCAAGCCAGATGGTGCACTTGACTCGAATTAGTTTAGCACGGTGTTTGCTGGATCCTCAGCATCAACAGTTTTGGTCTACAAGCCCCTGCCCTTGGGCTGCACTAGATTATAATGTCAACCTGCTAATGAGAGCCCTCTCCATGTGGCTAGTTCTGTGGTGGGGGCGGCATTGTCCATGGCTTGTTAGCTTTGTTGACTTCAAGAAGTGGGCATAGGTATGATGACATGAACACAGATGTCTGTGTATGACCAGAGCAAGCTTTGCAAGAACATTCTCTTTTCAAGAAAATTAGACACACCAGTAAAATAGGCTAGGGATACAAAAATTAATAGAGATTCTTGATGATTCTTAGTGGTATGAAATACACCATAAGGCTGCTGGGCAGGGAATTACTGAAACACTTGTGTGGGAAATCTGGGAAAGTCGCTGTTCATATTAAGCTCAACTTCATTTTCAGAAGAACCACAATTGCAGTGTCATTAAGAAGTGCTCAAAAAATGGTGCATTTCAAGCATAATTAGCAATGCTTTAATCATTCCTCCTCAAAATTTGTATTTCTTGATGTGGTTGAAGTTGCAGTGTAGATGAGCACCCTATTAAACTTCTCTGTACACCTAAGAATAACACGTGCTACTTTTATGTCTTCTTCCCTATCTCATTTTGCTTTTCCAGTTTGCTTTTTCCTTGCAAGCTGGTAGCATAAAGACACGTAATAAATGTGTTATTGAAAGGATTGGAAGCCTTCATTGTTGACATGGATGCATCATGAGCGTTTCCACACTGCAGAAAATGCAGGTGCTTTCCTGAAGGGATGCAAGGAAGATGTTCAAATTTTAGCCAGCAAATATTGGCAGCTCTCAGAGTGGGAGCACTGCACTGAAGAATTTCTCCACCCTCGGTTTATCATCTGTTGGCACTTCCCAGGGAGAACAACCCATCTCTTACACGGGGCCTGACACGTTAGGCTGCCTGCCCTTGTGTCAGTGTTGCCATCAGCTTTGCACCCACTATTAAAAAAAACCAAAACCAAAACCAGATTTTAACTATACACTGACTTTAAACTGTGACCTTTTATGTGAGGAGGTGTGGAATGTTCCAGACTTCTGCATGCTTAAGAAAACATGGAGGCCCAGGTTAGTCAACTGCAGTTGAGCCTCTGTTTTCCTGGCTCCTGCCTCAAAAGTAGGGTTCCAGGGTAAGCTATGTCCTTCTGGTAGTGAGGAGCCCAGACTGGACCCAGCAGTCAAGGTGCAGCCTCCCCAGTGCCCAGTGCAGGGGCACAATCCCCTTCCCAGACCTGCTGGCCACGCTGGGTCTGCAACAAGCCCGGATGCCTTTGACCATCCTGGCCACCGGAGCACAATACTGGCTCATGTTCAGTCGGCAGTGAACCAACACTTCCAGGTCCTTCTGTGCCTGACAGCTCTCCAGCCAGTCTCCCCCAGCCTGTATGGGGTTGTTCTGTCCCATGTGCAGGACTCTGCCCTTGGCCTTGTTAAACCTCCTCCCCTTGGTCTCAGCCCATGGGACCAGTCTGTTCAGGTCCCTCTGAAGAGCCTCCTTATCCTCAGGCAGATCCACAAGTCCTCCCAGCTCATGGTCATCTGCAGACCCACTGAGGGAACATCCCATCCCTTCATCCAGGTCATGGATAAAGATGTTGAACTGAATTGGACCCAGCACTGAGCCCTGGGGGATGCCACTAGTGACCAGCCTCCAACTGGATTTAGCTCCATTCAGCACCACCCTTTGGTCCCAGACACCCAGCCAGTTTCTAACCTAACAGAAAGTGTGCCTGGCCAGGCTGGTGGCAGCCAGTTTCTCAATCAGAATGCTGTGAGGATCAATGTCCAGTGTCCTCTGAGGCTGTGCCACAGCTGGAACACTTGTTGGCTGTAGGCAGGAAGGAAGAATGTGATGTTTACACTGATTTCAGAGTTTAGTCCCTAAACTAGCAGTAGTAACGTGGCAGTACGAAGCCTTTGCGCATTGAAATTGCTTCTTGTGGTTCTACCTGGGTGAAGCAGGTGATGCTAGCCGTGCTGTGGGAGCGATGAGAAGGGAACAAGCTTGTGAAACACCAGGCAAAAAAGAAAAGAGGACGAATAATTAAAAGGAAGCCGTGTCTCATAACTTTGTAATTTACGCTGCTGACGGTGAGAAACCGGGCTGATTTCAGCAGAGGGATCGAGAACAAGCAGCGTGCGGGCATTTTTTCCAGCTAGAACAATATTCCTTTAGGGCATGTTTGGAAGATGCAGTAGCTGATTCTGCAGCTAATTTAACCGCGTGGATGTGCGGTGCTGAGTTTCTTAGCTGTAATTTGGGGAAGGGGACAGGTAACTAAGGTAGCAGTGAAGTTAATGAAGCTGCAGACTTAAGTGGCTAATGCAATTTTCGCTCTCCTTTTATTTAGAGGCAGCCTGGCAGCTCAGACTACAGTCACTTTGCAGAAATAAAAATGTTGGGGGGCTTACAGAAAGGACATCACCAGTGTTAGTGGCTCTGTAGTGTGATAAACATGGGGGTTTTATCTTGTCTCTTCCAAATCTCGGGGAGGCTGCAGGGGGAATGTGATGGTGCGGATGATCAGCTGCCATGTGCTTTTTCTGCATGTACTTCCGTGCATACAGTTATACACTTGCCTACATGCCTGTTGCATTGGAAGCAGAATCATAGAATCATGGAATGGTCTGGGTTGGAAGGGACCCCAAGGATCACAGAGCTCCAACCCCCCTGCCACAGGCAGGGACACCAACCTCCAGGCCTGGAGCTACACAAGGTTGCCCAGGGCCCCAGCCAACCTGGCCTTGAACACCCCCAGGGACAGAGCACCTACCACCTCTCTGGGCAGCCTGTTCCAGCCCCTCACCACTCTCTCTGCAAAGAACTCCCCCCTAATATCTAATCTAAACCTTCCTTCCTTTAGCTTTAATCCATTGCCCCTTGTCCTGCCAGTCTCTGCCCTTTAATAAGCCCATTCCCCTCCTGTTCCTCTGCTCCCTTCAGGGATGGGAAGGCTTCAATGACGTCCTCCCGCAGCCTTCTCTTCTCCAGGCTGAACCAGGAAAGCTCCCTCAACCTCTCTCCATAGGGAAACTGCTCCAGCCCTCTTGAGTATCTTTGTGGCTCCTCTGAACCCTCTCCAACAGTTCTACATCTTCCTTGTCCTGGGGCCCCAGCTCTGGACACAGGACTCCAGCTGGGGCCTCCTGAGGGCAGAGCAGAGAGGGACAATCCCCTCCCTGTCCCTGCTGCCACCCCTCTGCTGATGGAGCCCAGGATACCAGTGGCCTCCTGAAAATGCTCAGAAAGGGAGTCAGGGAATGTACATCCACAGCTCAGAATGATGTCAGAACTGCAGAGAAAAGCTATTAGAAAAATCGAGGAGGGGGGTGGGGTGTCTTTTTCTCTATTCTCATGCCGTTTTATTAACATCAGATATTAGATATAATGGATAAGAAGTTCCTCTTTAAGCGCTAATAAGTAGTTTTTACATCTTAGTTGTGATATTTTGATAGACCCTCCTCTATATGGAACCATTTAAAATTTGGTTTATGAGTAGCAGTATACCGAACGTTGCATTTCTCACTCCTGTTTGGAAAGTTTTGCAGGAACTTGCAGTATACACACTGTTGTAACCAACTATTACAATACACTACCCCATGAGGGCCACATTAGGGTTGCTCCCACAATTCAGACATTGCCATTTCCTAGCTTTTATTGTTGGGTTTTTTTTAGTATTTACCCTGCAAAGTTTGGGAGAGAATTTTCTAGAAAGATTTGGCTGGAGAAGGCAAACTCATGAAAGGAAAACCCATAATTATTATTATTAATAAGGAGATTGTATCTTGTCAGGTCTTGTGGCAAGCAGCTTCTTCCAGTCTAGGACTGTTGAGTGATCCCATAATTGATGTATTCATACTACTTCCAGGGAAAAGAATTTATTCTTCAGACAGGAGATGCATTAGAGGAACTCTTTGCTTCAGCATCTTTGAAATCTGCGGGAAGGAACCCTTTTTTTCCTCAGAAATTTTACTCTTCTCTCATTATGTAAAGCAGAGCTTAATCATGAAAGTGTTGACTGTTAAGCTGCATAGCTCTGAATACATCTGCAACGTGGTTTTTCTGTGTTTACAAAATGTCACAATTTTTCATGGAATCTGTGTAAAATATGTCGAGGAGGACTTTGCACTGGGTCAGCACTCAATCAAATCAAGACTAATTTTCCTGGGAATTCTCTCTAGCATGTTTCTTGGGTGAGAACTGCTCTCCAACCAGATGCATGCTTAGTTACAAACTGTGATTTATAACTTTGCGGTAGATTTCTTATAATCCATCTAAACTTTATCAGCTTTTTCTAAGGTTCTTAATGACTTCTAGCTAACTATGTGATTTTGAAAGGCGCTAAGATATGGACCCAAATGGGAAAAGACAGTTTTAAAACCTCTGTGTGTGCAAAGTCTTTACGTTGGGCAGAACCTGCCGGAGGCACCTGAACTTTATTCAGTATAACATCACAATTTATTTCCATTCTGTGGCATCATCTTCATCACCGTTGGTACACCACTGGAATTGAATCATGTGGATCATCATCCATCTCTGTAATTTCTGGGCCCTTATGATAATCAGTAATTTCTGGTTGCAGGAAAGAAATTAATGAAAACTTGCAATTTGTAGGAGATTTTTAGCTCTAAATAAGGAAAACACTTCCCCGGTTGCAGAAATTGTGTGTTTTTCAGAGTTCCGCTCTTGTCACCGATATATTTAACATCTTTCATTAGAATGCAGCCATATCTCACATCTTTTTAACTGATTGGTCTAATCTGTCATCAGGCATTTCATACTTTGATTTAAATAGTATTGGCGACTCCTGGTTTTTTAGCGATGATGCGTACCCTTGACTAAAACTTTTAATGCCTTATAAGCATCATAAATAAAAATCACTCATCATAATCTGCTTTGGATCATCCTAAGATATTTATTTGGCTAATTTTGCATACAGAATTAATCTTCAGTTATGAAAAAAAAACACCCCACAAAACAAAAAAACCCCACAAAACCTTTCCAGTCCAGGCAACTAAAGTTTGCTAGGGCACAGAGTATTCTTCCCTCCATAAACCACTAGCTCTCAGCATGCATAGCCCTCCTTCCCAAACAAACTGCAGTCCCTGGGAAGTGTTTGCCGATATCTGTATGTCGGTAGCGGTGATTTATCTCGGCCTTTCCTGGAGCTGAAATATTATTTCGAGGTATCGGGAGACTTGCTTCTGTTAACCAAAAACAACAGAGGGTGCTCTTTCATGCTGCATACTAACGCGTGTATTTCCATAGCACTCACACCCTTCCCTCCTCTTATCTCGTTATTCCTGTGCTGCTTGCTGGAATATCTCAATATCAAAAAAGTTTTAAGTCAAACGTTGGCTGCATTAACTCTCGTGAGTCTTCTGCCCGTCCTTCCCAAGCGGCACGGGATGATCAGAGTTGTCCCTTTCTTTCCTTTCCGTGCTGAGATTCCGAATTTATATGGGGCAGGGGGGAATAAAATTAAAAAGTGAAGCAGAATAGATTACACAAGCCTTTTTCTTTTGCAGTGGCATCGGATCCTTTTTGTACTGTAAACATTTTACCTGGGATGCTTACTGGCGGGTCGCTCTTGGTGTTACTGACCTCCCCACTTGTCTTGTTGTTCTTATTCTCCGAATAGTTACTCGAGGAGTAGGGTTGGGAGATCTGGATTGTGTTCAGACCTCTGTCACACAATTCTTGTAAGGATTTAGGCAATTCTCTGAGCTTCGTTTTTTTCCATCTGTAGAATAGGAGGAATGATAATTGTGTGCCAGCTGTCTTGTGGTGGGCAGAGCATTGAAAAGTTTCTCTGTTCCCATCATACTCGCAGCTCTACCGAAACGCTCTGCTTGCAAAGGTCTGTGAAGAATTTCCCACACTGACTGCTCATCATCCCCAGGAGCCAACGCTGAGGACGTGGAAACTGTCTTCAGCGCTATCTGTGCTTCTCGGGATAGTGCCCACTTGGAAAGGAGTGAGAAAGCAGCAACTGCTGGGTGTGCCATATCGGGGAGGCAGAACACGTGGGGCTGCGTTGCAGAGGAGAGCAGCGGAGGGAAGCGGATCCGGGGAAGCTGTCGGGACAGGCAGGGTTGCATCAGTAACCCAAAATTATTTGCTGCATCTGAAAAGCTGTGGTACCCAGCGAGTCCGCAGCAGTCAGTGGTCACTCCACCCAGAGACCCATCCTGCAGTTAACAGAAAAGACATGAAGCCACACAACATTTTCTCTTAATTTATTGCTTTCTTCCATTGCTGGTAGCTATGGCTTGATGTTTCCCTGTTGCAGTGAAGCATTTGGGGATCTCGGCCTTCCTGCCATCCTTCCTTCCTTCCCTCCTCCCCGCCTTCCCTCCTTCCTTCCCCTTCCATTACAGACATCCCTGCAAGTTCTCTGTGAGATTTTCAGGCAGTGCATAAAAATGCCCACTACCAGAGCTCACTTGTGCTCCAGACCCATCAAAATACCCATTCCTCAAAGAACATCCTTTTCCTCAGGAAAGCCAGTGACATTTCTAAATCTCTGAACCCACTTTTCTGGAAGCACCTCCAAAGCAGCATGAAATCCAGAGGGAGCAGAGTGGTGCAAGTCCAGCAGTGCCTTGTGCTCGGTGATGGGGGACTTCATATTAAATTAGTGTTTTACAAAACCAAAGGTGTGAAAGTTTACTTTGCCTGGGGATGGCATTAACTTTGTCGCCCGCCGTTTGATGAAGGAAGGTGAACGCTCACCAGAGCTGCTGCAGAAGCCACGAAGCGCAGTGCCTTTGGAACCTAGCTCGTTTTCTTAGCTGTATTTCTTGGAACCACGCGAGAAATTCTTCATCAAAACATTTTCATTTAAAGAAAATGTTAAGGGCCAATTTTCTAAACGTGCTTTGCCTCTCCCAGTCTTTCCCTTAATTAGCCCAATTCATTTTATTTGCACCTTCAGACTGTGTTTAAGGAGACCGCTTCATGTTTCTCTCTGCTGCTGCCGTGGGTATGTGTGGTTGGTTGGTTGTATTTTGTTTGGTTTCTTTAAAAAAAAACCTAAATAAGCAAGGAAATAAAATAATAACAACACAAAGCTGCTACAATCCCATCTTTTCATGCAGAAGTGCACCTTCAGAAGTACCTGATGTTCTGCTCAGTGTCCCCGGCACCTGTGGCCCATCAGCGCAGATGTAATTCCAAGACCAAGTCCAATATACTCCGGGCAAAAATACCCACTGGCTTTTTGGCAGGAACATCTCCAGTGCCGTTTTGTTGCACAGCCACTTGAGTTTATCAGTTTCCCACACTGCAAAATGTTGCTGTGCAGAATATGCCTTTTTTTTTTTTCTTTTTTTTCCATTTCAGACTTACTTTGAAACGCTGCAAAATTTGGGAAAGATGCTCTTAGCTGTAAATCTCCATTCCAGAGAAGTGCCTGATGGGTGTAGCCTGCTATCGCTTGGGGGTTCTGTTGGGGTGTTTTTTTCTTAAATACTGTGTGTGAGAGGAATAACGCAGCGTAGCACAAGGTGTTTTAGGTCCTTGGTGGTGTTTTGTTGTGGCTGATGGCTTAAGTGCATGATTTTTGCTCTGCACGTGTGTGAAATAGGTGTAACAGGGTGGTAAACAGCGCAGTAAAACAGCGTATGCACAGTGAGATGGTGCCTTAGTGCCTGGTGTGGTTATTTTAGAAATTTAATATTTAATCTTTGACTGGGAGATACATGGGTCTGGAATAAATGGCAGATATTAAAATGTGAGGGAAGGATGTCAGTGGCCTGTATCACCAGGTTTGTGTCTCGTTCAGGTGTCATGCCAGCTTCATGCTTTGGGGATATGTTTAATGTCTGACATGTACCGATTCCCCAACTCCAATCAGGCAGGTTTGATTTGTAATTGATAATTTGTATGGGCTGGCGACGTGGGTTCAGTTTTAATGATGCAACCCTTGAAATCAGTAGCCCTCAAGAGCGCCTCCGCCGTCGAGCATTCACGGCGCCAGTCGCGTGGCTCGACTTAACACGTGTTGGGTGTGGATGAGCAAAATTACTGTAATTTCTCTGAGTTGCCGTAAAAAAAAGTGTATCGAATGTGGATTCACGGTGTGCAAATTGTGTTAGGGGATTAGAGGGCGTTGGAACGGCGCGGCTGACAGCGGTATTATGAAGTCAAAGCTAATTTTTTAATTTCTGTTTGTCACGATACCGCAATGGAAAATTCAGATGGCTTCAGATATTTCTGTCCGTGTTTTCAGGGTGGTGCTGAACAATGCTGAACAATAGCACGGCCTGGGAAGAAAAAAAAAGAAAGAAAAAAAAAAAAGAAGAAAAAAAAACCTCATAGAAAAGCTAGCATACATCTTAATTTCCCTTAAAATGCTTACCATTTTTTGCTTATTTTACCCTTCTATTGATATCTGCTTGGCAAGCCTGGGAAGAAGGGGAAGGGAAAAGGAGAGGAGAAAAAAAAAAAAAAAAAGAGGAGGGAAAAAAAAAAAATCTCTTACATATCCATGATCAAAAATGAGCGCCTGATGGCCTGAAGGTTGAAATAATTATCTCTGGTGGCCGTGCAGATCTCAATGTCAAAGCTAAGAACCACAGGGCAGCAGAATTAAAGCATGAAAACTGGCATGAGCACAGACAACTGCTTGAGGCTCTTTATTACTGTTTGATACGGCGGCCCTTTGTTGGAAATCTTGTTTTTTTAGGTTCGAAAGCAACTGTGTGTGTCTAATCTCGCATTTTCCTTTATCATCAATTCCATCCCTCTGATATTTACAAAACTAAGCAACATCACATGTGTTTATCCCGGTTGCAGAATTAAGTGTATCCCAGGCTTTCTGCTAATCTGCAGATAGGTGGCACCGTTCATACGGATTGGGAGCGCCGCGCTGTCCCCGCTCGCGCTGTTCCGCGCTGTAAATTAACCTGTCACTTTATTATTTGACAAGATCTTCATTTTTATTCATCAGGACTTGGGCCAGGATGGGTGCATTTATGGCCATTTGCTTTGCGCGGCTCTCAGCTGAGTTTGTAGGTATTGTAAGTGAGATCCATTATCCCTGTTACAAGTGCACACAATGCAGATGCTGATCTGCGATGATGATGAGAAACCAAAGTCAGTAAAGACCACATAAGCCGCCCTTGATGAAAAGATAAATGAATGCATAAATAACATTGTGCTCTGCTGTGTTTGCTGAGATCAAGGATAGATTTTGAAGGTTTTCGAGAGATCAGACGTACAGAACCTGGAGAAATTCGCCCTCCCTCACTTGGCATTCAGCAAGCATTTCTCTGTGTACAGAGGAGCTGAGACACATTTTAATGCATTACTGGAAGACCAGAAATGTTTGGGCACTTTCCTGGGGTTTCATGTTGGGTTGTTTGGTTGGTTTTGGGTAGGTTTCTTGTGGGGGTTTTTTGGGGGGTGGGTTTTTTTTTCAAGGGAAAAACAAAGAAATGGCATCAGGATGAGGCATAAATTTAATTAAATCTGAAACTAAAAAAGAACCCCCAAACTGTTTACATTTTCACTGTTGCTAACTCTGTTCTTTATGTAAATACTTCCCCATCTATTGTGTTCTAATTATAAATGTAATTATAGAGATAAATTAGTAAATTGTGTTTGTAATCGTATTCATAGAGATTAATGACATTTAAACAGAGGGAAGCACGCTAGCACAGGATCCATAGTTAAAAGGTGTGTGTATAGGGCTCTGCGTTAAAATGTCATGTAAAAATAAAACCTGGCTAATTGAATATGTTGTTTAGATTGGCAGCTCTGCAGCAATTTTCCCGTGGTGTATGCATGCATGCATTAAACCAGGAATTTTTAGAAAGAGCTTAGTCATATTTAAATCATGGAATCCTCTGATTAAATTTTAAAAATAAAAAAAAAAAATTTTAAAAAGCCGCAAAACCCAAACAAGGCAACTTTGTCCACATAAATTTTGCAGGCGGGTGTGGATGGGGTTCAGGGTTTAAAAGGGAAGGCTTCTCCTCTGCGCCACCCATCCCAAAAACACTCCGGAGCTCACGTTTCATGCAAATTGCCATTAAGGATCTTTTGTTTTTTGGGTTTGTTGGGTTTTTGTTGGGTTGGGTTTTTTTTTTCCATGGAAAGCATTCTTTAATGCCATTTACATTAACCATTAATACATTCATACCACAGGACAGGATGGAACCGCCGTGTACGACCTGTCAGGGTGCACAGTGGAGTGATACCTTCAGTGTTTATATATACACAGATTGTACCACAGAACTTTCCCAATTATTAACATCACTTAAACCCCCCTTTTTTATTTTTTTTTGTAAGCTGCACTTTAAAGAGCTGGGAGACTTTTTTTACTTTTTTTTTCTTTTTTTTTTTTCCCCCTTTTTTTCTTTTTTTTTTGGGGGGGTGGGAGGTGGGGTAGGAGAAGGGGGGTGTAAAAAAAAAAAAAAAAAGTGAAATTTATTCCACTTTTTCATTTAGTTCTATATGTGTGGTAGATAATAACATGGCATTCATTTAACCATTACTGGACACCCGGTGACTAGTCGTATTTTCTGTCAAAAGACTGTTTGCAGTTAATGTTAGCAAACCCACCACAGTCTGCCAGTGTAAGCAGATTATCAGTAATTGTATGTGTGTATGCATTTTGGGGGAGGGTAGGGGGCAACATTTT
>JAKCOX010000044.1:5118382-5228382 GCA_022605575.1 Laterallus jamaicensis coturniculus | reverse complement strand
TACTGTGTCATTCTCAGGGAGGAGGCAAAGTGGATTGGAAAACGAATTTGCTGTTGAGAACTTTCACTGTCAGCTAATGGGACACTTAGAAATACCAAGGAATCATTCGAAAAATCCCACAGTCCAGCTTCAACTGTGCTGATCATTGAGGATAACCTTCAGAGAGTGAATGCTGTTCTCCTCACTTTCTCTGTCAGTAAATTAGAGCCCATAACTTGTTACTGACATGGGGTTAACGAAGATTATTTGATTTCCCATTGTTGCTGCTGTGTTGCTTTCAAATTTTTAAGTTCTAGACAAACCCAAATAAACCTTTTAATTAAAATCTTAGATGAAAAAAGTGAAACGCGTGTGAGGTTCTTGTTTGAGGTCTTGCACCCCTCTGAAGCTTCTGAAATCTTTGCTGGAAAAGAAAGTAAAATAGTTTCTTAAGAGAGGTGGGGAGGGAGGGGGGGGAACCCTCAAGAGTATGGGCTTGAATCACAGGAGGGGTTCCTATATAAGATACCATTAAATGATGCGAGAGGGTGGATTTGTTCTCTCACAGGTTGTGTGGACCCCAAAACTGTGTGCCCCTTAGTAAGGAAGAACAGAAACTTGTTTTTACAGCCCAGGCAAGGGTTGTGGATGGATTGTTTGCAGCCCTGTATCCCACCTTCATGGATGGGGTGGATTCAACATCATTCAGCCTCCAGGGTTTTCTTCAGATAACCCGAATCTCACGCCAGGGAGAGGTGGTGGGGCTGAGGTTTATTGAACGATGTCTGAAGTGGTTTTTGGATGTGAGTGTAGTTCTTCTCCATTAATTCGCAGAATTACGTTCCTTGTATTTCTCTTGCCATGAGAAAGATTGTTCTGCTGAAAATCCTAGAGAAATTAGCACTTGTAAAAGCACAGAAGATCCCCAATCAAGCATACCGTGCACAGGCGAGGGGGGTAAAATCCTTACAACTCATGGACGTGTTTATTCAGTTTTGGCCTTGGGAGCCAACGTACTGAAACAGGGTTGCAGATCTTACACATGGACGTATTCAGGTTGCTAATTACAGATAGGTGTAAAAAGTTAATTCATTTTTCCAAAACTTTTCGGTGGTGAACCCAAAACGTGGTCACAGCTTCACTGTCAGGGTTGTGGGTGTTGGTTTTTAATTTTAGCCTTGAGAGTTGGTTCGATTAGTGTGTCTGTGCTCTCACCAAATTAACAGATAGCCAAGTTAAAGGTATCAGTGGCGTGCTCTGTGCTTCCCATCATAAGGATGCTGTGTACAGCAAGATGAGGGGAATGCAGTTAGGCGTGCAGATAGACACAGCCCTAGCACAGTGAGGAATTAGAAGGCAGTAACAGAAAGGAAATGAAGAGTTTATTGTTTTTATAGGTCTAATATCCATTAAAAGTTAGTAACACAGCAGGTGACAGTTTGGGTAAGTGTAAAGTGAATGTTTTGAAATAAATAGCAGTTGGGTGACCTGGGATGTCAGGGCTCTAGACAAGGGTGTGTGTTTGTCAATATATCCTACATGTTTTACAGACTCCTCAGGGAACAGGGGAAGATACAATTTCACCTTTTCTGTGCCAAAACATTTTAATTATATCTTCTTCCAAGTACAGCGGTTCAGTAACCAAGGAGCTGACATTGATGCATGTGTTGATAAAGCTGCAAACATTCAAAATGAGATTAACAAAGATTTTGAGGAAAGGGTGACAGCTAATTTTGCACAGTATTCTGCATCTAATTCAGGTCAGTGTAATGATAGAATATTTTATAACTGTTGTGTCATCCGGAGGGACTTTTATGATGCTTTGTGTTTTTGAGGATTTGTGTAGGTGAAAGTATAGTTCTTAATACATCATTCAAACAGGTTAGAAGCTTTTTATTGAAAGCCTATTGGTTGTGGCCATAAACAGAAATAAAGTTCAGCATTTAGAAGCAATTTTATGTATCCATCAGCATTCATCACAGTAATAGGTTCCTTTTGTCTAATTCACCTTGAAAGCATTGACTTCAGATGTGAAATGGAACCAGCACTACTGTGCCCGTTTCACAGCGTCGCTTCGTATTTGCAAAAAGTTATATTAAGTATATTTAAACCATCAAACTGTAGTTTCTTTGTATTGTGTGAGACCTTTTGAGAACATCTCAATGTATTTCTGCTCTATTCTCCTCCTTGTTTGAAGGCAACTGACATTCTTCTTTCACTTTGCTTTTTGTTTGTGAAATTTTCTCCTCTTTTTTTTTTTATCCACTCACTTCTCCATCTGCTTTCACTTTTGTTTGCTTGGGCCGTCTCTCATCCCAACTTGATAATGAGGAATGCGGTGTGACCCTGACCTCTATCAGCCCATGCATGACCTTCTGACTCCCCCACATAACCTTTGACCTTCTCTTTGACAGCTTGATTAATTACCCTGTGTTATGATTTATGAGTAAGTGCTATGTAAAAATAATAGACAACAGGTGGTCCTCTAAAAACTTTCTGTGGCATGTTTTCTTTTCCTGCCTAACTTGATGAGCTATTTTAAGTTGGGAACTTAGTGGGACAATGTGTATTTGGCAGCAACACAGCATTTTTACACACTTGGACACAGCGCTGGAATTCAGGCAGCCGAGGTGTAGCCGGGATGGAAATATCGCAAAGTATTAGCAGGGTGCAAGTTGCCAAAACGTACAGAAAGCAGAGTCAACTGACATTTCAGGCGTTTCAGTCTCAGGTCACGTCTTGAGAAAATTGCTCAAATAATGGAGGGGGCATTTTTCAAGCTGAGCTGCATCTCCAACAGCTATGTTTACTTTAACGCTTCACTAGTGACTTCTGATTGGTTGTCATGACCTCATCCCGCTGTTGCACCTAGGATGTCGCAACAGTGACATAGATGTACCCTTCTCGTGGAAAAGATGGGAAATGAACAGAGCACACATCTTTCAGAAAGATGAATGGACGTTGCTCTGTCCGTCGTAACCACGGGCAGGTTTAAGAGCTGAGCGCTTTCGAGTTGCGTTTCCCCGGGGGAATTAACTCCGGCCTCGTTGCCAACGACCCAGATAGAAACCTGAACTTGAAAATTCTGGGTGATAAAGCTTAGGAAAATGATCTCTTTCAGACCCTTGCTTGCAGTCCAAAAAGATAGTTGCATAGGTCAAAAGATTCCTCTCCAGCCCTGACCTCTCCGGGCACATATGGTGTCCCATCTCGGTGGATTAATATGCAGAAAGCATTCAGCTCATTATTCATGTGGCTGGGCAGAACAGATTTCAAAAGATTTGGAATTTATCTCAAATACTTAGAGGTTCTTTTTTTCTTTTTTTTTAACCTTACTCTTGTGATAATTCCGGTATCCCATCCTTTTCAAACACTGAACTTCCACTGAGAGGCAGAAACTACCGCTCCATTTTTGGCTTGTGCATTTCAGCCCTTCTGCATTGGTCTGGCTCTGTAGTAAAGGTATTGTAACTCAGGATTCTCACCAACACTTGACTCTGTCAGCCTGGTTTTTCTTTCTTTTGCTGCCTCGATCATAGCTATGAATTTGTGCATTTGTGAACCTGGAAGCGGAGTGTGTGCGTAGTCCTCTCCCTCCAGAAGCAGTTACCTGGAGGATGCTGGTAGTTGGATGGCATTCAACTTACCCTGAAGTGTTAGAATTGGGGGAAATAGCTGTTAATTTGGTGTTGCAGTCTGAGGGAGAAGCTGTAATTGTCTTCACTGGACGCGGAGGTTAGAGGCCGGGACTTGTATTTATCAGTGTCTCTCGCCATTATTACCTCTCATCACAGACAGGCTGATGGGGGATGCAGGCACACCTCGGCTTCTGTGCAGCATCCCTATTCTCTCAGACATGGCTTGGCTTGTTTCAGTCAGCAGAAGAGCGATGGGGTGGGGGTTTGTCCCAAAGCTTAGCTTTTTACCGTGAAAAAGACTTTGCATTTCAGACAGCAGTTTCTCTCCCTGCGAACACTGGACGCACAGGAAAAATCGACGCCGCTGCTGCGCACGTTGAAAGCGTACCTGATGTTGTACCAATGGCTGCAAGCTTTCAGGATGCACTTACATCATAGGACACTGCGTTCTCACAATGCTGTGAGCTCACCATAGCCAAAATCGGGGGGGGGGGGGGGGGGGGGGGGGGGGGGAAGGTTAATGCGTTGTAAGGTACATACTTCTGAACACACCGCAAAGGACGCTTGTTAATGGGTGTGATTTTGTCTTCACTTAACTTTCATGCCAGAGACTGTGGTGCATTTTGCCTACTGTTAACCTTTGCCAAAGGCCCTGTTGTAGGCATCAGTGACTTTGCATGGACTTGCCCTCTGCTCAGCCTCACTGCAGTAGTGACTAGTTCCACCTTTTTCTTTGTTTTTTTAATTTTTCTGATTGCAGTGGACTTTCACAGTGCATCTACAAAATATGTATTTTAAAAGTTAGTTGAAGCTAAAAACCATGTTGCTTACCCATATGTTATTTAGAGCTGAGTCTTCCTTTCCCAGCAGAAAAGGCTTGGGCGAAGGCTGAATGAGAGAGGTGGTGTTTGGGTACAGTCTTACCACACAACTTATTTTTCCCTGTTGTTTTATCCATGTTACTCTTAGGTCCTCTTCTTCAGGTTCAGATCAGATATTAGGAAAAAGTTCTTCCCTGAAAGAGTTGTGGGGATGTGGAATAGGCTGCCCAGGGAGGGGTTTGAGTCACTGCCCCTGGGTGTGTTTAACAGGCGGGGAGATGAGATGCTCAGGGATATGGTTTAGTATAGGACAGGAATGGTTGGGCTTGATGATCTTAAAGATCTTTCCCAACCTAGTTGTTCTGTGATTCTTTCTGGTGCTGTTGTTTATGTCTGGCCATTTAGGATGCAGAAGTGTAGGGAAAAGGGAAATGCTCTCCATCACATCAGCAAAACAATCTGTAAAGAAATAATTTTCCTAGGAGAAAGTCTTAGGAATTGTAACATGCTTCCCCATAATTGAGGAAAAGAAAGAATATATCTCAGCTATTACTTCATTATTTTAGTTGTACTGGCAGGAGAAGCTTGCTAATCTGGGAGAAATTTGGAGGAAAAAAATGTAGGGGGAGACATGTTACGCTGCTTAAAATATAATTGATAAAAATCCTTTAATTGATTTGTGAAATAGTGAATTTAAAAATGGAATCATATTTCATCTGTTGATGTCTACGTGAAAAATTGACATTGTGTCCTAGTAAAATTGGACAAATGAGTCATGTAATTTTCAGTTACATAATCAATAACTTAGACAAATTCTACTTCTTTGATGATTTATGTGTCTGTTTTCTGGTCAGCTTAAAGTGGACACAGAGTTTCACATCCCCGCCAGGCTTGTAGTCCTGTAATAAACACGAGAATTTTGCATTTGGCAAAGCAAATAGATATACAGAAAGAGCGGGTCAAGAAGGATGAAACGCACAGAGAGCCCCAAAACCACCAGGTACCTGCCAAGTACCATGAAAACTTGGTCCTGCTTTGCCTCTGCGGAGCTCAAAAAGAGCTGAAAAAGCATCCTTTCATCTGAGGCGTGTAGTTCAGGAGCGCTTGTAAGTGGCAGTGTCCCCCGCGATGGATGTTGGGGCTTTTGAATTTTCCAACTTGGAGACTTTCCGTGTTCACGGCACGGTGTTGGCGTGTTAACGAGGCCAGCAGTGGCGAGGCTAGATTTTTAAACTTTGTCTTCTTCGATTTTCTGTTTTCCTTTGCCCTTCCTCCCTTGTTTATGTCTTTATTTGCCTGTTTGTTTGTGTTCGCCCCGGCTTGGTTCGCTCAGCGGGGAGGGCAGGGGAGCGGCGTGACAGGAGACCACTTACTCACGGCGCCGCGTATAGCGAGGAGGCAATTTTCTCTTTGGCCTGTGGTGACCTTTTTTGACTACGTCCCTTACGCCCGAGACAGTGTCCTGAATGCCTCTATTTCACCCTGTTTAGCAGAGTGCAACCGTGGCCTTTAACTTGGTTTTTGGTGGGAGGAGAAGCTACGGCAGACGTTTGAGAAGGGCACAAGGACGAGGGGTAGGAACTCCCTTCAGATGCGATTTTGATAACTAGCCGAGTGTGTCCAACTGTAGAAAATCACCGAGTGACAATCTGTCTACCTGACAGTGGCCACAATGCGCTACAAGGTTTGTGAATGACTCTACAGATTAGAATAAAGCGAGCCCAAATAAAGTATCTTTTGTTGGTGTGGGCTTGGTTTGCTCTGGCCAACTAGGTATGGGGACCTCTTTGATCCTCATGCCTAGCCCAAGCGCAGAACGAAGCACCAAGTGAAAAGCTGGAATAAAGCTGTTCGGTTAGACAATTAATATAGACGTTTCCAAAAAGTAAGTCTTTATTAAAATTTACTCTTAAAGGGTGGCTTGATTTTGACTGGGAACCCATGGTAACTTTAAGGACTCATCTGTCAAATGCACGTGCTCCTCTTTTCTCCCTGCGCTTGCGATTATATCTTCCGCGAATATTACAATTCTTGTGTGATTTGCCATAATTTAAAAAATCATAATAAAATGATTGGCTGATTTATTCAAGATTTATTTCTCATTCATAAATTCATGTATTTTTCAACCAGCTCATTTTCTGAGGCACAAAAATGCAGCTGGTACTCTCAAAAGCATCCCGTAGGTCACGAATTTTCTCTGGGTTTGTTGAATACGGGACATAATCCCAGTGAAGTTTTAGTGCAGATTTAAAGATGTACTTGAAAGTCATGCCCACGGTAAAAGAGTTGACTTGTAAGCAGTGCCACTGAGTCAGTTTTGGTATTGATTCATTGTTAGTGCCGCTGTTGGCTTCTGCATGGTACGCTTGTTGTCAGCTAGACAAAAGGGTTTACTATTTTGAACTGCTATGTGAATAATTTTCAGATGCTTTCTTTAAAATACACGCACATATATATATAAAATCCTTCCATACTTTTTATTTTAAAGGGTTTTTATTGGCTGAGTATAAAGCTTTTTATTCATCAGTATGTAGAGTTCCTAAAATAATATTTTGCTTTTAGTTCTTGTATGGTTTTCTGAAAAAGTCGTATAAAGTGTTTATGAATAAAACAACATATTAAATTATTTTAAAGGTAAAACAGGCAACTTCCCTGACACCAAGGGATGCGTATGAGTGTAACTGCACGCGCAGACACAAATTCACACATCAATATCCCTTTAACGACAGAAGCAAAACAAACAACATTCGCCAAATACCCTTCTACAAATCATGTTGTGTGAACTTGGTGAAATAAATGCAAAAGTTTTTAAAAGCATTAATGTAAACACAAAGTATTTTCAAGTGCTGAATCTCCCTTTTCTCATTTCTTCTTCTTTTTTTTTTTTTTTTTCCTCTCTGTGTGTGTGTCTCTCTCCTGAAACAGGAAGGCTATGGAGTCATAGTACTGAATCCCAATGAGAACTACATTGAAGTGGAGAAGACAAAAGCCCAAGTACAGCCGTCTTCTGATAGCTCAGATGAACCTGCAGAAAAGAGAGAAAGAAAAGATAAAATCCAGAAGGAAACAAAGAAGCGGCGTGACTTCTACGAGAAGTATCGAAACCCACAAAAAGAAAAAGAAACGATGCAGATGTACATTAGAGTAAGTGTCTTTCAGATTTTCTTTGCCCTTCTGTAATGATGCACGGGTACGTTTGCTGTCCACATTGGCTGACAAATAGCATGCTCCTTTTTAAAAACAAACACACTATCAAGATGGTGTTCCAGAGTTCATACAGAGTTCCTGGCTCTTTATTCTACTGATTTTTTTTTTATTTTTTTTTTTGTCACTTATTGAATGTGAAGTTTTGGAAGAGTTACAAAACATTCCTTTCTAATTTCAAAGGGAAACTTCAAATAAACCCCAGAGGAACCCACTAGTGCTATCAAGAAAAAGAGTGATTTAAGGAAGACTTTATAAAAATGGGCTTATAAGCGGAGGTATACCGAAGGAACACTTTCTAGCGCAGCTTAGGCAACATATTAGCTTCACATGTCATGCGTGCATTTATTGTATTATATTGTCTTATTCTGGGGAGGCAGTAGTTATAGCCTGCTAGTTTAACATATTACCTGCTGAATTAATATTGTATTGTGGAAAATACCGGTGTTCATCTTGTGTGGTAGCAGATTTACCCTATAATGTATTGTTTTCATGTGAGCAGCCATCCATTGTGTTTCAGCTGAACTTCTGAAGGCAGATAAAGGAGGGGAGTTATTAATATCTTAATAAATATTTAAGCTAGAATAGTTTGAGAATGGTGTAATGAGGAAACTCTGTCCCTTGCTCTTTTCTTACTCAGTGAACCTTTGCACTTTGTAATGCTACCAGCATGGGATCGTTATAACAGTGCTACCCGAGGATTTCTAATTCTGCAGGGGGCACAAACAATATTATTTGCACTTTGACACATTCTGCTTCATATACATACTATGCATTATACATTTGAGACCGAGTCACGCAATTTCCAAAGCCCTTATTATGAAAGTTAGCATTTTCATTCAACAGGAAAACGTGTCAGAGACACCACCGGGTAGTTAAAACAGTGGAATTGTACATTGCCTTTCTGGTGCAAAACAGGGTGATATCCAGAAAAAGAAAAGACATGTTAGAACCGTCTTAAATTTTAACATGTCCTCGTTCGTTGTGGTACAGCATGAAAAGGTGCCTAGGAGAAGCACAGCTGTACAGGCCAGCTTAAGGCTCTTGTAACCTGGATGTGAGATTATCGCTAATACCATAAATGTCGCTGAGTCTTTTGAGAAGTATCTCACTATGAGCACGGGAGACAAAAGGACACATATACATATTTAAAGTCACCAACACGGCACTGGTTTTTCTACCCACTGCTCTTTGTGAGAGGTGCCACTCTGCCCAGCTAGGCAGACCCAGTTCCTTAGGAAGGGTGACCAGCCTTCTTCAAGGTCCATCAGAAGCCAGTGGAGGATGTTGCGCTCTCATACAGAAAGGCCTTAGGTCAGCGCGCTGGACCAGTGTCCCCTTGTTGAAAGTGGACCTTTTTTTTGACACCATTTGAGCAGTTCCACCTTCACATGGGTCTTTTTCTTGATGATGCATAGAACTTGCCTTCAGGAGGTTTGATACCCACAGCATAACACACATGACTCCATCCCGTTGTCTTTTTTGCGCAGCTCTGTGCCTCAGATATGACTGTTGACATTCCCCTTACTTGATTTTCTTCAAACCAAGGGAAGAAGCAGCATGAGTTTTGAAGAAAAGTGTGGGTGGTGGTCTCATTTCCTGGGTGGATTCAGTGAAATCGGGTTTTCTGGTTCAGTTGGTGTTTTATTCTGAAATAGTTCTTCGGTTGGGTGGTTGGGGTTTTTTCCTTAGTAGGCTCTAGTACAGGGAGGTTTTTGAAACAGAACAAGAAACAGCCCAGCTTTGGTGTGTGGCAGGACAAATTATTGCCATTTACTTGCTTATCGGCTTATGAAACAAAACTGTACCCGCAGTGGGGTGCCATTTACTCTTCTGGGCAGAACTGCTAAGTCCTTAGGTGGTTGCAAGAGTAGCTGTGAGCACAGCATGCCTCGCTCCACCTTCCTGGCCACAGACACAATTGATCCAGGTGCAGACAAAAGGGTGCAGTGCCATTTTTGCAATGTATTTCTTGCCTCCCATGCTGATGTCTGTAGGGTTACGTGTGCCGCAGGAATCACCCTTTGTTTGTGCCTTGGGACTTGCTGCCAGACAACCACAGGCTGCTGAGTTTGGAGCGTTGGAGCTGGTCTGGGGTAACCTCAAAAGGCAATTTAGCAATCTTTGCTTAAGCTGTGTGGTGTAGTATAGGTTTCACTCATGGGGTTCTTGAAATAAAACCTTCTGTTGCTCCGCAGAAGTATTTAAGGGTGGTATCTGCTTCCTAATATGCTCATTGAAGAGTTTTGGGAAACTTGAGCCAGCCTTACATCGCCTTTGCGAAGCAGGGAAGGTAGGTACAGAGAGACTAGAGGAAAGGCATCCTCAGAACGTTGAGAGAAATTTAGTTTACGATGTCAGATATTCTGGAGAAATTGTTCCAGGATGTTAAGGAGTAGGAATAAATATCCCAGGCCATGTTGTCATAGGGTCATGGAAATCTGGCGTGATCCAATGAGGAAATGCCGTTTGAACAAGTCAAAGTTGTCTGGATGGTACTCCCACTTGTGCAGTTAAATTTTCCCAGAAGCAGAAAAAAATCAACTCTTCTGTGTTACGTTTACTTTATTTCCATAGAGAGAAAATCAAAAATACCCGGGATACTCAAGAATATGTAAAAGCAGAGTCTTAAAATACAGAATCTCAAATTGCACTGTATTTTCTTGCACAAAATGAGTACAAATAAAAACGACTTTGGGAGTGTGCAGTGCATTAAGCATAGTGCTTGAAAGATCAAAGTGCTTATTGTTTCATGCTGGAAGTTTCCTTAACTATGAAATAATGTACTTTCTGGCATACATTATAGCTTGTTAAAGGGACTAATTTGGTCTGGGCAATAAACATCATGTCAAACATTATGGCAGGAAAAAAAAACCTGCTTAATATGTTTTGTAATAAGACAGAATTTTTTGTTCTTGAAAACATCTGCCAACTGAATTCACAAGCGAAGACAGAAAATGTCATCAATTCAGTAACAATCTTACAAATTTGGTTCCTTTTTTGTCGGTGCAAACCAAGGGGAAAAAAAAAACCCAACTTCTTGATAATCAGCATTGACTATAACACTTTACGGAACGATTAAACAAAAGCATTTTACTTTTTATATAACATGCTAATGAACGCGTATGAATTTTAATACTCGTACTGTTGGGTTTTAACAAGCATATTGCCAGCAGATCGTTTTAAAAGCATCTGGTTTTTAATGTGTTGAGTGGAGGATTGAGTCAAACGGCTAAGTATGTACATACATCCTTTTATAAAACATATCCCTGTCCTTACCTATAGATACTACCATTTTTTTCTTAGACCACCAGAGGCTGCTGCTGTACATACTGGCTAATGCTTCCCCCCAGAAACTAGCCAACCTTCATTTATTACTGAACTAAACTGAGAATTTGTTGATCTCTAACCTTTTTCTATGGAAACAGATCATACAGGCTTAAATGGGACATGATTATTCCCTCCATCCTCCAAGCCATCTCCCACTCCCTACAGATTTTCACATCGACGGCGTCTTCTCAACGTTAAAAGACACTTAGAAATGTAAATCAGTGTTTATCCCCTTCTAAAGAGCGCCCGCCACTTAAACAAGTATACTGAATAGATTCTGAAACGTTATTAAAGGAAAAAGTATAAATCGCCTAATTTTATAATGACAGTAATTTGCGATCCACAGTAGCCGAAGGATATCAAAGAGGCAACGAAGGAAGAAGTAGAGGAAAGGAAGAGGTACTTTTATCAGACCAACCGATGGGGTCAGGTTTTCTGGGCACAAAAAGCCTTTTCTAGCCTTGCGTGCGAGGAATTGCGTCCGTTCTTCTCCCCCAAGCTTAGCCTCCTCAGTAATTCTCACTGCAAGTATTATTTTTACTACAGCACGGGGCACAGCAGCTCTATTTATACGAACAGCACCTCAATGAAATGAAATTAATTTTGGACGTAACGTACTTCTCATAAATAATTTCTTCCCGTTTTTCTGCCAGAGATTAAATAGAGAAAAAGGAGAAAAAAAAAAAAAGGATCACGCGCAGCTAATTAATTTGTTTTACTAAAAATGGATGCATCAGGATAATTTGTGCCAGTATTTAGGAGAAAAGCAGCAAAAGGCAGGTTTATTAATACACGGCTAAGCACGCGGCGGCTGCTGGTGGGCAGGGAATCCTGGCAAGCGTTGCAAGCGTGGTTGCGCCCTTTCTGCTTATTGTTTGGTACGGCTGTGAACCGAGGCATCGCCTGGCTGAAGGTCACCGCGGAGTGCCCGCTTCTGCAGGGCGACCTTTCGGCGCGGCGGGTTTATTTTGCGTTGGAGATGGAGCCGTTTTCCCGCCAGCTGCACGGGTCTGGCCGCCACGGCCATCCCTGGGCAGATGCAGGCTCCCTGTCTGCCTACCCTGTGACTTGGCACGGCCACGCGCCCGCTCCCGTCCAGAGCCTGCGTGACTGCATTAGCGCGCTGCTGAGACTGAGCTAATAAGCCCTTTATTCCACCAGAAGAGACAAAATGACAAGCGCTAGGCAGACGGCTCCCAAGAGGTAAGGGGCATGCTCCAGCACGGAGAAAGTCTGTGGCAGACCCTGGGCATCAGGACCCAAACCTCCAGAGTTGCAGGCCAACGTTTATTTTGCAATACTTTTATTTATTTTTTTCTTTTATTTCTCTTTTTTTTTTTAACCCCTCTTACAACTTCCAGAGTTATTTTACCTGCGTGTCTGAAACAACATGTGGTTTTACTTCGCCTGTATTTATCTTTTAAAGCCCACTGCTTCCTACTGCTTCTGTGCAACCTTTCACTTCCAAGCAGCAGCAAAATCATGCCAGCAAATGCAAAACTCTTGAGAACTGTAGAGAAACTACCACGGTCCTATTGTTCTTTACCCTGCTGGGCGTTCAGAGTTAGCAAAAGGCTGAAATTCAGGACTTGGAGCATAAACACGCCGTGACCTTTCGTGTGCCTTAGAGAGATCTGTCCCAGTGTCTTGTAGGACCTGCAGCAGCAGAGACCCACACCACCCCGACCCTGTAGCTGGAAGCCAAGCAGAAGACTCCCAAGCGTCTAAAATGGCACTGAGCACCTACGTTTATGTCTCTGCATCACTCCTCAGGAGTCAGAGAAGCTTTGAGTTCCTGTCGTGATGTCAGCATAACAGGGCACATACATGTATGTCATATTTCTTTCTATAGACACTACAACAAGCAGGAGTCTTAAATAGTCAAAGTAGGCAGAGTCCAATCTATGGCAGTATTCAATAATTTATGCGTAGGCTATTTAGCCTGTGCAGTTAAATCAGGTATTTTTAAAAATCCCGAGGTGGTAAAGACTTCTTATGGTATGTTTTGCATCTACGAGTCTGGAAAAGTTATATTTGTCTTCTTTTCCTTGAGTAAGTGAGAAATCAGAGACACGGATAATCACTGAAAGAAGATTTCGCTTCTCTTCAAGAGCACTAGTGGCTCTTCTTTCTGCCGTACCCTCCCTTTGTTCTGCGTTTCACAAGTGTGGTTTAATCAAAGGAAAGGAATAAATCGGGGCCATCCAGCTTTGGTGTCTTTCAAACATTTCATTACGTGATGCCGACAAAATGTGCATTGTGTGATCCGGCTCCTAAAACGTGAGGCAAGCCGTGTGAGTTTCCAAAAGAAAGAACCAGCTTGCATCTCTCCTCCCACCACGAGCTGTGCGGTGCTCCTGTTGTGCTCAAAAAGGTCAGACGAGTCCTCTTTCCTTTCAGGCGGGATTTAGGCTTGGTAAACCTGGCCAGTTAGTGAGCTAATGGTAAAGAAAACCAGCTCAGCGGAGAGCAGAGCTACTTGTTGAAGGCAAAGGTGAATAAAATTATTCAAACTTCTTGTACTCAGATACTGCGTGCCTTTGATTGAGCAGAGGTCACAGTGAAGGACTGAAAAGACCTCACAGGTCATCTGGTCCATCCTCCCTCCAGTACAGATTGCTTTCTGCAAGAATCCTTTATCGTGTATCATGCAAAAAACAGAGCACGGTATCCTCTTAGCCCATATCCAAACTGAGGATTATACCCTCTAGCTGACTGCACATGGTTGCACGTTTTGATGCTAGATTTCATTGGGTTTGGGAAAACTGGAAGGAAAAATTTAACAGGAGCTCAAGTGGCAACACACAGCTTTTCGCAAAACTTGAGTGGTTCTTTACGTTGTGGTTTCTTTTCTTGGGGAACCAGTGAGCCATACGGGCCCTGCTAGAGTGAGAGATGGTGAAAACTAATTTCTGACACAACTACATGCATTCATCCTAAGATGGATGGTGCTGTTGCAGAATAAACCTTTTCTTGTGGGGACCCCACACCTAGAAGTATTCACAGGTTTCGAGTGAGGGGGTGTGAGGTCCGTACCGCAATGCACGGAGGTCAGGAAAACATTTGTGGAGTCCTGGGAAATGGATGTCAGCAGACAAGGAACAGGGGCACAGGATGCGGTGGGAGGATGTTGTTTTCACCTCATCTGCCACTGAAAACAAAAGGAATATTCAGGAAAAAATAGGGAGAGAAAATCTAGCTTTCGGGATTAGGATAAATCTGGTAGTTCCTCTGCAGTCTGCTTGGCTGCCTGCAGCAGTGACGGCTGCCAAAGGGGCTAGAAGTAGTGGAGGAAACGGTGGCAGGGAGGAATGTGCAACGAGCTGCCCAGGAAAAAATCCACCAGTTCCTGGGCAGCAATTGGCCCGGTGATCTGAAAAATTCATTATTACATTATTACATGAAAAAATTCATTATTTCGTTCCTTACATTTTAAAATCCTTCTGAGTGAAGGATTACTGCGTGATGCTATTTTGAATTATTTTCCCCTTGGGAACAAGGTTTATCTTTTTAACCGGCTCATTGTCATCCCTTTACAAGCAGAGAAATACACCTTATTGTGAGCTCTGAGGAGGATGGAGTCATGACCTCCGCTCACACTGTATCAGTACAGGCTGGGGGATGACCTGTTGGAAAAGAGCTCTGTGGAGAAGGACCTGGGGGTCCTGGTTGATGACAGGTTGGCTATGAGCCAGCAGTGTGCCCTGGTGGCCAAGAGAGCCAATGGGATCCTGGGATGCATCAGGAAGAGTGTGTCCAGCAGGTCAAGGGAGGTGATCCTCCCCCTCTACTCTGCGTTGGTCAGGACCCACCTGGAATACTATGTCCAGTTCTGGACTCCTTGGTATAAAAAAGACAGGGACCTTCTGGAGAGAGTCCAGAGAAGGGCGACAAAGATGATTAGGGGTCTGGAACATCTCCCCTATGAGGAAAGGCTGAGTGAGCTGGGTCTGTTCAGCCTGGAAAAAAGAAGACTTAGGGGGGACCTAATTAGTGTTTATAAATATCTTAGACATGAGTTGCAGGGGGAATTGTCCAGCCCCTTTTCAGTGGTCTGTGGGGACAGGACTAGGGGCAATGGCTGTAAGCTGGAGCACAGGAAGTTCCGCACCAACATGCGGAAGAACTTTTTCACAGTGAGGGTGACGGAGCAGTGGAATAGGCTGCCCAGGGAGGTGGTGGAGTCTCCTTCTCTGGAGAGATTCAAGTCTCGTCTGGACGCCTATCTATGTAATATGAGATAGGGAGCCTGCTTTGGCAGGGGGGTTGGACCCGATGAGCTCTTGAGGTCCCTTCCAACCCCTAAGATTCTGCGATTCTGTGATTCTTGCTGTGCCTTACTGAACTCTGTAGCTGATCAGCACGCCCTGAGAACTACCTTTTACCAACTTCAGAGCTGCTAACTTCATTTTCATAGAGTCCAGGCAGAAGTCTTTCCTAAAGTAGTGGTTTTACAGTATGTCCCGATTTTGAGAGACCTTCCTCTCTCAGCTGAATCTATAGTTTTATCCTTTTCTCCCTGGCTGAGAGGGGATGCCAAACTCATCAGAAATGTCTTCTTTTTTTAACTCTTTCTCTTTCTTTGCTTTTATTTCTTTTGTGGTTGGTGGTGTGGGTAACAGGTTTTCTCCCCTGTTCAGACACGCTCTTCTGCATTTCGTTTTTCAACAGTTGATTCTCTTTCTCTGTATTTTTTGATCAGTGCTTGGCAAGAGTGAATTTGTCGATACATAATGAGGTATATTTACTTTATCGTCAAGTAATACTTGAGTCTTAGTGAGTTTTCCCAATAGATGGCACTGCTTGGAGGGAAACTACTGAATAAAGTAAGATGCAGTTTTATTTCAAGCTACCAAGAGCGGTGTGCACTGAGTAGCCTTAAGTTTTTCTGGGCTTTAAAGCAACAGTTCATGAAGTTGTAGTTTGGTACTCTAAGCAAAATAATGGTGTGAGAAAAGTGTCACAACTGTGTTGGAGGGGTTCTTGAGAACGAAGGGGGCATCCCTGGGTTGGTAGCTTTGGACAAACATCACCACACTTCTCCTCTTACTGCTGAGTGTTGTGGTTGTGGGGGTTGCACATCAGGGTCGCATGAGCTCCAGGTGCCATTGTGCTGTTAGATCATAGAATCATAGGGGTTGGAAGGGACCTCAAGAGATCATTAGGTCTAACCCCCTTGCCAAAGCAGCTCCCCAGCTCATATTGCACAGATAGGCATCCACATGGGTCTTGAATCTCTCCAGAGAAGGAGACTCCACATCCCCTGGGCAGCCTGTCCCAGGGCTCCCTCACCCTCACTGGGGAAAAGTTCCACCCCATGTTGGTGTGGAACTTCCTATGCTCTGACTTGGAGCTATTGCCCTTTGTCCTGTCCCCACAGAGCACTGAAAAGGGGCTGGCTATTTCCCCCTGCATCCCATACTTAAGATCAGTATTATAGGCATTAATAAGGTCCCCCCTTAGTCTGCTTTAGATCTCACAGCGGGCGGGATGTGTAGTTCACCATCATGCATCCAGCTAAGTGTCAGCTTTTAATAAGATATTGCTCCTGGTTGCTAAGCATCTCTGGAAAAAAACAGCAAAAAGATAACGCCTGGTTTGGTGGTGTCCTTGCAGGGGTGAGTGGAAGAGTTGCTGTGGCCCAGAAGACTTGCTTTGCACCTTACATGCTGCTTAGTATCAC
Source organism: Laterallus jamaicensis coturniculus (assembly GCA_022605575.1). Classification (NCBI taxonomy): domain Eukaryota; kingdom Metazoa; phylum Chordata; class Aves; order Gruiformes; family Rallidae; genus Laterallus; species Laterallus jamaicensis. Next base: position 5,211,727 of record JAKCOX010000044.1, on the reverse strand, counting down.
CTAGATATGAGTCAGTCCCAATACCTACAGTGCATTGTGAGTGACACAGGGCAGCTCCCCCGACACACACACCAGTGCATGTGCATGTGGATATCGAGCTGCTGGAGCATGTCCAGTGAAGGGCTACAAGGCTGGTGAAGGGTTTAGAAGACAAACCTGATGAGGAGCGGCTGAGGGTGCTGGGGTTGTTAGTCTGGAGAAAAGGAGTCTGAGGGGACACCTCATCACTCTCCATAACTACCTAAAGGTGGTTGTAGTGAGACAGGGGTTGATCTCTTCTCCATGGTAGCCAGTGACAGGACAAGGGGAAAAGGCCAGAAGGTGCATCAGGGGAGGTTTAGGTTGGATATTAGGGAAAAAAAATCTTTACTGAAAAGGGTTGTCAGATATTGGAACAGGCTGCCCAGGGAGGTGGCTTAGTCACAATCCACAGAGGTATTTAAAAGATAGGTAGCTGTTATGCTTGGTGACATGGTCTAGTGCTAGACCTGGTAGGGCTGGATAGATGGTTGGACTCAATGATCTTGAAGGTCTTTTCTGACCATAACCATTCTCTGTGTGTGCACACTGAAGTGTACCACATCTACTCTTTGTTGCGTGTTCAGCATCCTGCAGAACGTCAGAGTTGGAGCTGAGGTAGCACGTGTAGGTATGGGGTATGTAATGCTGTAAACTAGGGGTTTTTTTCTTTTTTACCAAAATCCAAGATTTAATCCGTGCATCCAGTTGTATAGGACAGCAAGAAATTTAAAATTCAGTAAATTCAGACAATATGCCTGGTACTTCATAAGCATCTGCAGTGAGCTTGCTCTTGGGGACTGGTGTTTCCTTTGAGGAAGGGTTTTCATTCCTCTCTCTTCCACCTGCTGTGTAACTGAATAACCTGATTTCAGGGATCTTGCAGGTTCAGACTGTATTCTAGAGAAGTAGGCAACTGACACTATCACTTACTGGTGTCACAGCCACCCTGTTCTTAACCTGGGAAAGGAGGAGCCTTAACTGTCTGACATGTTAAGAAGACAGGTATTTATTTCTTGTAGGGATCTGGCTTGCCAAGGAATTCTTTTGAACTTAGAGTAGTAACTGATGAAGAAATTTAGCAAAGCTTACACTGCAAGTAGTTCTGAAAGATCATAGAATCATAGACTGGCATGGGTTGGAAGGAACCCCAAGGATCACAAAGCTCCAACCCCCTGCCACAGGCAGGGACACCAACCTCCAGGCCTGGAGCTACACAAGGTTGCCCAGGGCCACATCCAACCTGGCCTTGAACACCCCCAGACACGGGGCACCCACCCCCTCTCTGGGCAGCCTGTTCCAGCCCCTCACCACTCTCTCTGCAAAGAACTTCCCCCTAATATGTAATCTAAACCTTCCTTCCTTCAGCTTTAATCCATTCCCCCTTGTCCTGCCAGTCTCTGCCCTTTAATAAGCCAATTCCCCTCCTGTGTCTCTGCTCCCTTCAGGGACTGGCAGGCTGCAATGAGGTCCCCCCACAGCCTTCTCTTCTCCAGGCTGAACCAGCCCAGCTCCCTCAGCCTCTCTTCACAGGGGAGCTGCTCCAGCCCTCTGAGCATCTCCGTGGCTCCTCTGACCGCTCTCCAACAGTTCTACATCTTCCTTGTCCTGGGGCCCCAGCTCTGGACACAGGACTCCAGCTGGGGCCTCCTGAGGGCAGAGCAGAGAGGGACAATCCCCTCCCTGTCCCTGCTGCCACCCCTCTGCTGATGGAGCCCAGTATCCCGTCGTCCTCCCAGCTGCAAGAGTTTTAGGTTCCATAATTAATTTTGTGTTCCTGTCCTGTGATAAGTCAGTGCCCTCACACATTCCACCTCATAGAGCACCTCTCTCAGCCTCTGGCTACTCGTTTCAAAAATGAGCACACACATTTGATGACAGGACCATGTTATTCATCATGTGGCCTTTCCACCTGCTGCCAAGAAGGTTTATTGGCTGCTGGTTGTTTTTACATCCTTAACAGTGAAGACCTTGGCCATGTATGAAGCCCTTCTTGTTGAGGCATGTCTAGCTCCCGGATGCTGGGTGCTGTTTAAGGCTCTGACTGCTTTGCTGTAAGTGGGCAGAGGAGTTATTGCTGTGATAGATTTCAGTGTTAAGTGGTGGAAGGGACCTCAGAAGATTATCTAGACCAACTCACTGTCAGAGCAGGATCACCTAGACTTAAATCGCACAGGGGGTTTGAATGGCTTCAGAGAAGGAGACTTCACAACCTCTCTGGCAGCCTGTCCCAATGCTCCATCACCCTCACAGATCATCAAATTGTAGAACCCCAGACTGGCATGGGTGGGAAGGGCCCTCAGACTGCCCAGTGCCCCCCTGCCACGGGCAGGGACACACCATCCAAGCCCAGGATGCCCCAAGCCCCATCCAACCCGGTCTTGAGCCCTGCCAGGGATCCAGGGGCAGCCCCAGCTTCTCTGGCCACCCAGTGCCAGGGCCTCCCCACCCTCTGATTTCATCATGGAGTCCACTTGTGTCAGGACTCTTTCTGCTGCTGTTGGCTGTTTGTTCATTATGTTCTTTCACCACATCATTTCCCTTCTTCTTTTGAGCCACAACAGCCAGTTGGGAGACTTGTATGCTTTCTTACCCTGATGGGCACCAGGCAGCATTGGCGCTGGGGTGGGATGCTGTTGTCACTCTCTTACAGATGTGGTGAGCAACCCTAATGTAGTTTGTTGACAACCCTATGACATAATGCCTGTTTCTACCCGCAGACAAAGGGACCAGGCAAAATTCAGTTCTGCTAGGCTCTGCAAAGACACGCTGCAGTTGCAGAAGGTGGAGCGTGGTCAATGTCATCATGGCTCAAATGCACAGAATCCCAGGATCACAAGGTTGGAAAAGACCTGTGAGATGGTCAAGCCCAACCATCCCTATGCTGTGCTAAACCATATCCTTAAGTACCTCAGCTGCCCTTTTTTTAAACGCACCCAGGGTTGTTGACTCAGCCCCCTCCCTGGGCAGCCTGTTCCACATCCCAACAACTCTGCCAGGGAAGAACTTTTCCCTCCCAGCTGAGCTGACCCTGCCCTGGCACAGCTTGAGCCCATTGCCCCTTGTCCCATCTCCTGTCCCCTGGCTGAAGAGACCCTCACCCACCTCTCTGCACCCTCCTGGCAGGGCAGGGGAGGTGGGGAGAAGGTCTCCCCTCAGCCTCCTCTTCTCCAGGCTGAACACCCCCAGCTCCTTCAGCTGCTCCTCAGAGGATTTGCTCTCCAGCCTCTTCCCCAGCCTGGATGCCCTTCTCTGGATTCACTCAAGGACCTCAGTGTCCTTCTTATGGTCTGAGGAGCTTCAGCAACGTACGTTTTTACACTTCTGTGACACTGCAGATACAGCTCTTGCTCTTTTTGCTTCCACTTGAAAGTATCAGGCACAGCACTTGTGACCAGTCGTGGCTGATGCTGTGTTGGGCATGGTGTTGGATAGATGACCTGCAGAGGTGCTCTCCAGCTGATGTGGTTTGGTGCTTCTACATTACTAAGGTCCAACACAGCCCTCAAAGAAGCATTTTAAGAATGGATAGGCTTTGTGAACATTGTGAAGAGAGGCTCATTTCACTGTCACGGGGCATTTAGTACTGCTCAGGTTGCAGTTGGTCATCCACTTGCAAAAAGCAGGGTCAGGTGGTTGAGACCAGGAAACCCACCAGACTATTAGCACAGTTACTACCATGCAGTCTTGCACAAGTACTGCTACAGAAATGCACCTTGAAAGATGCAAATCCCTCCAGGCAGACAGTGATGTTCCTTCATGTTTTTAACACAGAATTGTTGAGCAGAAACTTCACCATTTCTTCAGAGATCAAGAAACTCCTCAAGCCAGATCATCTGCTTTAATTTGGTGAATGATCTTAGAGCAGTACAGCAGTAGGATGTTCTCACAGATGTTCTCCAGATGTTACTGGCATGCCCTTTTTTTAATAATGGGGAGGATACAAGTGCTGTCCCTGTCCTTCCTCCTCCCTCTCCTTTCTTATTTCCTCAGCAAAAAAGGGTTTTGTCTACGTTGTTAATTGGAGTCCAGAAATGTTCGTTTGAAACTACAAAGCAGTTATTGAGTCGCAGGAAGAGAAGAAATACCCTATGACATTCAAATTGATTATTTGCCAAGTGTGTGTTTTGAAGAGGCTGGACATGGCAGAATAAAAAGGACTGCAGCTTTATAAGGTGTTGGTGAGCAGCTGTTAAATTAACCTTGTGCACAACCACTTCTTAGAAGATTTTGCCTACACTGATGATTTCAAAGTCGGACTTGAATCTATACCTCATCTGCAGGCCAGTGCACTACCCCCAGGTTGCCTCAAAGCCCCTGGACAGGTCCCCAGTTTCTCTTCAACTCTTAAACCTCAGCCCATGTTCACAGAACCACAGAATCGTTAAGGTTAGAAAAGACCTACAAGGTCATCTAGTCCAACCGTCCCCCTACCACCTATATCACTCACTAAACCATGTCCCTAAGTAAGTGCCTCATCCAACCTTGCCCTGAACACTCTGAGGGACAGTGATTCCACCATCTACCTGGACAACTGGTTCCAATGGGCAACTGCTCTTGCTGAGAAGAAGTTTCTCCTCATTTCTGACCTGAGCACAACTTGCAGCCATTCCCTCTTGTCCTGTCACTAGCTACCTGCAAGAGGAGGCTGATACCCAGCTCACCACTACTCTTTTCAGGCATTTATAGAGATATGGTCTCCCCTGAACCTTCTCCTCTCCAGACTGAACACCCCCAGCTCCCTCAGCTGCTCCTCATAATGTTTGCTCTCCAGCCTTTTCACCAGCTCTGTTGTCCTCTGGACACGCTCCAGGACCTCAACATCCTTCTTTTAGTAAGGGGCCCAAAGCTGAACCCAGTATTCGAGGTGTGGCCTCACCAGAGCTGAGCAAAAGGGGATGATCACCTCCCTGGTCCTGCTGGCGACACTGTTACTGACACCAGCCAGGATGCCATTGGCCTTCTCAGCCACCCAGGCACACTGCTGGCGCATGTCCAGGAGAGTGTCAAACAACACCCCCGGGTCCTTCTCCTCTGTCCAGGGTTCAGAGGAGGGCCACAAAGATGATCAGAGGGCTGGAGCGCATCCCCTGTGAAGAGAGGCTGAGGGAGCTGGGCTGGGTCAGCCTGGAGAAGAGAAGGCTGCGGGGGGAGCTCATTGCAGCCTGCCAGTCCCTGAAGGGAGCAGAGGAACAGGCGGGGATTCAACTTTTTAAAAGGGTAGACAAAGACAGGACAAGGGGGGTGGATTAAAACTAAAGGAAGGAAGGTTTAAATTGGATATTAGGGGGAGTTCTTTGCAGAGAGAGTGGTGAGGGGCTGGAACAGGCTGCCCAGAGAGGGGGTGGGTGCCCCATCCCTGGGGGTGTTGAAGGCCAGGTTGGACGGGGCTCTGGGCAACCTTGTGTAGCTCCAGGCCTGAGGTTGGTGTCCCTGCCTGTGGCTGGGGGTTGGAGCTCTGTGATCCTTGGGGTCCCTTCCAACCCATGCCATTCTATCATTCTATGATTCTGTGATTCCCAGCCGCCCTGCCCCAAGCCTGTTCATGAAGGACTGTGGAGTATTTAAGATAGTCCTGTCTGGTTTTCATGTAATGCTGTTCGTTGGAAGAAGCCTGATCATGCAGACAGCTGCTCTGTCACCTCCAAAACTCATCCGTGCTGCTTGGTGGAGAGGCAGTGTCGGGTATTCTGGCATTGTACTGGGACATTGAGCACGGTGAATGTGATCACAGCTTGGTCGGTTTCCAGGACATCTGGTACCTGGCAACTATCAATTCTTACTGCTCATTGTCAGCTTTATTACTAAACAAGGCTTAAACTTTAAAATATGTTAGAGTAGAAACATTCGCACTAGCAGTGCTAAGCTACCCCAAAAAAATAGCAGAATGTGTTGAATCTGGATTGTTAAACACTGTTCAAACCCTAATCAGGGCTCTTCCAAAGTCTTGGTTAGCCTGAAGGTCTGGTTAAGCCACTGCAAGAGGACACCCAGGGCCAGAGACAACTTACCTAGGGCATTCTTGGGGCTGATGCGTTAAGGATGGGTCCTGCAGTTGCCTGGGTCTGACCTTCTGCACAGTCTCTTTCTTCTCCAGTGAGGGATGGAGCCAGCCTGCTCCTCTTTTCCTGTTTATCCACGTTTCGTTCCCTTTGACCAAGCACCATCGGAACATTCCATAGCAGTGTGCAGGTGTGGTCTGTTGACCTTGACTGGCTGCCAGGTGCCCACCCAGCTGCTCTGTCACATCCTGCTGCTACTGGACAGCAGGGAGAAGATACAGTGAAAGGCTCATGGGCTGAGGTGAGGACAGGCAGATGTCACTCACCCATCACGGGCAAAACAGTCTGGGGAAATGAGTTCAATATATTGTAATCAAAAGTCAGAATAGGATAATGAAAAATACACCCAAACCTAACCCCTCCCTTCTCCCACTCCTCCTCTTCTTCCCAGGCTCATTTCCACTCCCTATTCCACTCCCAGCAGCACAGGGGGATGGGGTGGGGGCGGGGGTCAGTCCATCACATGCTGTCTCTGCTGCTCCTTCCTCCTCAGGGGAGGACTCCTCACATTCCTCCCCTGCTCCAGAGTGGGGTGTCTGCTCCCCCATCCACCTCCATGGGCTGCAGGTGGAATCTCTTCTCCCCTGTGGACCTCCGTGGGCTGCAGGGGACGGCCTGCCTCACCGAGATCTTCTCCAAGGCTGCTCCTGCACCTGGAGCACCTCCTGTTCTCCCTCTGCTCTGGCCTTGGGGTCTGCAGAGTTGTTCATCTCACTCCTCTTCCTCCTTAACTCTGTTTATCCCAGAGGCACCACCACCTTCACTGATGGGCTCAGCCTTGGCCAGCAGCAGATCTGTCTTGGAGCTGACTCCATCTGACAAGGGGGAAGCTTCTGGCATCTTCTCACAGCAGCCTCTCTTGCAGCCTTCCAACTACCAAAACCTCACCACACAAACCCAATGCAGGATACTATGTGCTTTCCTTAAGGTCTTCATTAACATGGCCATTGTGTACGTTAATGAGCACATTGCTTGTCTTCGCCCTGTGCATACACTCTGTGTCTTGTCTTTGCCACTCACAGAATCACAGAGTCATAGCGGTTGGATGGGACCTCAAGACATCATCAACTCCAACCCCCTGTTGAATCACTCACTGTTGCTTCTTGCCTCCCAAATCTCAAGAGGTAACAACCCTCACAGAGGAAAGACCTGTGACACTAAGGAGGAGGTGCTAAATCAATAATTCTATCTTTTCCTGGCAAATCTTATTCACTCTGCACCACCATTGATGAGCAAACTGGATGTTTTTTTTCTCAGAGGGGCTCTGGTAATGAGGTGGGACAGCAAAGCCCCACAAATAGCCAAAACGGGGGGGTAGCATTTATCAAATACATGTGTGGTTTGTTAGGGTTGTCCGTTTTCACCCTGACGTAATGTTTTGCAGCAAAGCATAAAAAACTTTGACAAGAAAGGTTGGAAGAGCAATCTGTAAGAAAGACAGGCAATATGTGTGCATCATGATACCGAGAAGCTTAACAAAGGGAACTCAAGGGGTAGCATTATTTTTAATTGCAGCACAATAAGGTCCAAGCCTCCAAAGCCTAAGTAACCATTTGAATGAGTGCCGGTTGCAGATGCTGAATCTTACTTAATCCTCGCTTTAAAACAGGTCAAACAAATGGTATTGGTTAATAAAGGATTATGGTGGCATCAGGGACTGTTTGTAAGAGTAACAAAAAGCTACGTCCACGTGGGGTTTTTGAGGGTTTATTTTTCTTATCCCACGCAGCAGCGCAGACGTGATAGGTTACATATTCTGTAGATGATATATATATATATTTTTCTCAAGATCTTCCATCATCCACGGAATTTCCATCCCCTTGTTGTTCAGTCTGTAATCTCAGTAAGACCCCCAATGTTCGGACTGTGCTGCCTGAGTTAGAAGATTGCTCCCAATTTTCCAGTTAGGTCAACCAAAAAAATTAAGATATGATAGAGGGTCAGTGGAAGAAATTCATATCAAAACAACTGCTCGCCATGTCATTATGACAACCTGCTGTAACAAATGTGCTTCTGTTTTAACTTATGACAATTAATTGCTAAAAGTAATTTAATCTGACAGTGGCAAGATGTTGAAAGACTCGCAAAGATGTCATAAAAAGCGACCTTTCTGCCCATGTGCAACCAAAAGCCATTTTTAACAAGGAGCCTCAAAAACGGTACAACTTCTTTTGTACTTTGTTAATTAGTTATTGATTTGAAACAATGCCCTGCCAAATATTGTCAGATTAGCTAGACGCCAGCAAGGTCACGGTGTGACAGTCTAGTCCTGATAATCTTATGGTATATAAGAAGCCTTCTTTTTTTTTTTTTCCCCCTTCTCCCTCTGAACCTTTTGTTCTGATATCCTGAGAATTACATTCCCTGGCTTTAGCATTTGTGCTAATTTAAAATACAGCCAAGCTGTCTGTTATGCAGTTGGGTGTTTTGAGTTGTTAAAAGATGGCACTGCCTTTAGAAGAAAATCGCTAGCGATCTAATGTCTAATGATCTTTGGCGGCGGCAATGCACCGCTGCTGCCGCGCCAATGCCCTTGCTAATCTGGTGGGAAAGAGCCAGCTTTAACGAAATGGTCAGGGCTGGGGAGCCATGGGGTTCAAGCCAGGGGTAAAATCACAGAATCACAGAATTTGTAGGGGTTGGAAGGGACCTCGAGAGATCATCGGGTCCAACACCCATGCCAAAGCAGCTCCCCAGCTCATACTGCACAGATAGGCGTCCAGACGAGTCTTGAATATCTCCAGAGAAGGAGACTCCACACCCCCTGGGCAGCCTGTCCCAGGGCTCCCTCACCCTCACTGGGGAAAAGTTCCTCCCCATGTTGCTGCGGAACTTCCTGTGCTCCAATTTGCAGCCATTGCCCCTTGTCCTGTCTCCACTGACCAGAGAAAAGGGGCTGGCCAATTCCCTCTGCATCCTGTACTTAAGATATTTATAAACATTGATTAGATCCCCCCTCAGTCTTCTTTTCTCCAGGCTGAACAGCCCCAGCTCTCTCAGCCTTTCCTCATAGGGTAGATGAGCAAGTCCTCGAGGTTGGTTGGTTGGTTGGTGGCTCGTTGGGATTAAAGGTCATTTCCTAGCCTATGTTGCTGCAAAACAAAAAACAACGGAGGTTGGTCCGGGTGGGAGAAGCAGAATTAGGGCTTGAGTAGCTCAATGTTCCACGTCTCAGATGATGGAAAGGAGAACCAACAGAAAACACAAATCTGAATTTCAGATTGTGTTTGTCATCTGTTTAGGTAATTATTTTATAAGCTAATGGCAGTTACTTCAAATACAGTTAATTATAGCACGCTACGTATCAAGGCAATTTGGCAAATCTTTATAACTGTACGTTAAATAAATAGTGTATCAATTTATTTAAAGCACTGAGCACTTTGCTCTCTTTATTAGGAGAAATCAAATAGCTCTGAGCCTGCTAAGTCTTCCTTTCGCTGCTTAGATAACTGCTCTTTGAGCGTAGGTAATAAATAGAGACAAAGGCGTCAAGAAGAAAAATACGGGGCGAAACCGTTCTGTTTAGCTTGACTTGGGTGAGAGATATAAACTGTGTAACAGAGACTTCGTGGTGCAGCTTTGCTCTGAAGCTGTGGCTGTTAATGGAAATACCGAGTTTTTGTTGTTTTACTTAAATGTGTTGAAGTTTGTTCGATTCATTGTTTCCTGCGGCAGGGAAATCGGCGTTTTTCTTGGCCAAAAATGCTGTTTTTCCTGCAATAGCTTGGTTTTCAAAAAAAAAAAGGTCTGTTTCTCATTACAACGTATAAACAGATTGAAAGGGATGGAAAGTGAAATAGCCTTAGTTTAGGAAATAGAAATATGACGCTTCTGCATGAGTCCCATTAGAAGTTTTAGGGTGTTTCGGGCACCTTCATTTCAAAAGGAATTGTTTTTCATGTTTAGAAGACGTGTGTAATTATTTAAACAACTGGTACAGTCTCCCTATAGTTGTCTTAGAAAGATAATGATTCTTGCAGAATTGCTGTACTCATTTTTATTTAGTGTGTTCCCCCCCAACTAATACATTAACTGCCAGAAGACATGGCAGGTAGGAAAGACAACTGCAAAGATACAACCTGATGGTCTGTTCTAGAAATGCTCTTTGAGAAGAGCAACCAGGCTGGGGAAGGGGCTGGAGGGCAAATCCTCTGAGGAGCAGCTGAGGCAGCTGGGGGTGTTCAGCCTGGAGAAGAGGAGGCTGAGGGGAGACCTTCTCCCCACCTCCCCTGCCCTGCCAGGAGGGTGCAGAGAGGTGGGCGAGGGTCTCTTCATCCAGGAGACAGGAGCAGGTGGAATCCCAGTCCCAGATTCTAAGAAGTTTGAAAGGAAAAAAGTATGAGGAAATGCAAAACATAGGGATACATGTCAGGAGCATTGTGCTGAAATGCAGTTACCCCAGTCTCTGGATATTTTTTACCTATTCCACTCTCTTTGGCCAAACTGCTGAAGTTTTTCTCCAACATAGACAAGACAAGTCCACTCGCAGAGGCTGGCGGATGCTTGGGGCATCATGGCATGGGGATATGTAGATGCCCCGTCCCTGGGGGTGTTCAAGGCCAGGTTGGATGGGGCCCTGGGCAACCCTGTGTAGGTCCATGCCTGGAGGTTGGTGGCCCTGCCTGTGACAGGGGGTTGGAACTCTGTGACCCTTGGGGTCCCTTCCAACCCAGACCAGTCTGTGATTCTATGATTTTCATGTGAACATCACGGGTGTTTGTTAACAGCCATGGTACGACCAAGTAGACAGGACTGCTCAGAGGATTTGTGATTACAGCTCTGGTCTGACAAGTTTCCCCGGGCAGCATTTCCAAGCTCTTTGCCAGAAGATGCTGCTTCCAATTCAGGCTTCCTTCACCTGGACCCCTGCAAGTCTTATGAAGCGGAGGGTGTGTGTGTGGGGGGGAAACATCAAAACAGCAAAAAACCAAATGTCTGTCAGAGAGCTAGAAGGGAAATCAGTTACTTTTTTCTTAAATAAAACTTCCTTTGGTTCATTTCCCTCCTTCCTCCTATTCTCTTCTCCTGCACCTCTTTCCTCTCGGTGAGTCAGCAATGTTCTTGTCCCCAGATTAAAAAAGACAAATGTCATATTTGTCTTGATTCACATTCCTCTCCTAACAACAAAATAATTCGCTTAGGTGACTCCTACTCAATTAGGAAACCTGTATTTTTTTTGAAAAGGATGCTGCAGATACTCAGGGGCAAAAATCTGTTCTGAAGCAAGGCTCGTAACCATTTACTCTCCAGCTTAATAAGGAGCAACTGTCCGCTAAAGAGCAACCTCAAAACCAGCAAGTCACTTAAAATACCAGCCCCCAAGCATTTGCTGGAGATGATAATTAAGAGCTTCTGAGAAACTGATTTTGCCTGAATTTCTTCCTTTTTTTCAGTCTCCTTCCCTGCACTTTACCAGAAGACGGTTGGGTGGTGATGACAGGACATGCCAGACTCCAGCAGAAGTAATAACAGGAAAATCCAGACTGAAACAACAGCCTGACAAAGTTGTCTTACCCAGGCTGACAAGCAGATACTTTAACCAGGGAGCTGATGCTATAATAACGTTTGAGACTTCATTAATTCTGCCTGAGATCTGGGTTCTACTTACAAACAGCAAACTCTTTCCAGTTACAAAGTGCCTTGACTTTCCTAATGAAAAGCTGAAGAAACAGGGAGCGGGGAAGGGGCAGTGGGGGGATTTGAGCATAGAAAATACAGTACTCCTTGTGCAAAAAGACTTTGCTGTGGATTGTACCAGGTGGGTAACGTTTGCCTCTTTGACCTTATTTCTTTGTGCAACCAAACTCATCCCGTCAGACTTTCGGTGCAAACGCAAAGCTTAAGAAACTTCACCTGCCAAAATCTCAGCCCTTTTTCACTGAAAGAGTTGTGGGGATGTGGAACAGGCTGCCCAGGGAGGGGGCTGAGTCCCCACCCCCAAGTGTGTTTAATAGATGGGGAGATGAGGTGCTCTGGTATATGGTTTAGCACAGGGCAGGAACGGTTGGACTCGATGATCTGAAATGTCTTTTCCAACCTGGTCATTCTGTGATTCTGTAAAAAAGTGCTTCTGTGTCCTTGTGACATCTGCAAGGTCCTGACACAGAGGTGGTCTGAAGGCCACCCGTAAAGACCTACCTTTGCCAGAAGTGAACCATAGCATTAGGTCAGTGATGCATTAATGCAGTGAGACCACCGGCACCTCTGTGCAGAATAGTTGTGGATGCTGACACCACTCTGTGGTTTCAAGCCACTGTTTGCCCTTTGAAATATTTTATATCAGGGCTTGGAGGCAGGTCCCATAGCCAAGAAGGGCAGAAAGAGGGTTTTGATTTCCAAGGTTGGCTGGTTCCTCACTGAGCACAGAATCACAGGGTTGGAAAAGTCCTTTAAGATCATCATGTCCAATTGTTCCTGTCCTGTGCTAAACCATATCCCTGAGCACCTCATTTACCCATCTGTTAAACATACCTGGGGTGGTATCCCTCCCTGGGCACCCCCCTCTCTCCACATCCTGGCAAATTTTTCAGGGAAGAACTTTTCCCTAACATCTGCTCTGACCATGCCCTGGTGCAGCTTGAGGCCATTTCCCCTTGTTCAATCCCCTGTCCTCCTGTCAGAGGTGGTTGGAGCAATTTGGAAGCAGGTGGAGGATGGGTTTGGGTCTTTTTCATTCAGAGGCAGCTCTAGGTTATTGGTCAGGAGCTGTATTAGTTAAGGGGTTAGCTGGAAAACTCTTTTCTGGCTTGGCATTGCTCTGGTTTTTTCTCTTGTGTGCTGTAAACCTGGATGTGAAGGGGAAAAGTAACTCCTTCCAGCTGCCCCAGGGCAGGTTGGGAGCTGAGCTCCCTCCATTCCCATGTGTACAAGGTACAGCTCTGACTTGCTCTCCCATCCACCATCACCAAGGGAAGCCCAGGTTGCGCCCAAAGAGGGTAAAGTGGGACAGGATCCAAAGTCATCTTGAATGGTAAATGCAGTTGGGAGCTGGGGAGAACAGGGATGCTGGGTAACAGCCGAAACATGGAACATGAAAACCCCAGCTAGACAGAATCAGTCTTCCTTCAGCTGAAAGTCGACATCGTAAACCTAACCTCAGCAGTCACACTGTGGCAAGGCAGGTACACCACTTCCTCCCTTCATCCCTGCTGCACCCATGGTGATGATTTAAGTATTGCCCTGTCTGCCAAATGCGTTTTTGCCCTCCATCTCTTATTTGGCTATGAGGTAGGCCAGATATTGAACGTTTTCTGTCACACTTGCTCATTTATCATGTCCATTGAGAGTTACCCAGTTTCCTGATAAATTGCCGGGAGTTTGGGAGGTGGGACTACTCTCTGACTTGGAGCGATGTGTATTTAGCTGCAATATATAAGCTTTCTGGTCTTCCATTCTACTGCTGACTGTATACACACATCTTTATTACTAGGGCTTCATGAGCAATATTGGGAACACTTCCATCGCTGGCCCGCTTCACGAACAAAACAGGCATGAGAAATTTCACGGAATCACCTCAAATAGACCTGGGAATAAGGCTGGGAGCCACCATATGAAAAAAACCCGCAACCTTAAGTCACTTTGCCATATTGCTTTCTGAAGGCGTGTGCCAAATAATAACCTTGGCTATGCTATTTATATCTGCAGCTCCTCAAATGACCAGACTTACTTAACTGTTGTGATACCCGGTCTCTCCTTCTGTCTGCTTCCCACTGCCGGAGCTTGCATTGTGCCCCCATCTCTGAAGGTGCCCTTAAAAAGGCAATGCAGCCTTTTTATTTCCCCATTTCCCTTTTTATTCCTGCCACATGCACGGGAGAGGCTGGCATTTTTACATCCAAAGGCTCTTGGTTTAATCCCTGCTAAGGTCATACATAAGGAAAAATGCGTTTATGAATGCGTATGAACACACTTGTTGAATAAAATAACATCACTCAACGAGTAATGCATTTGCATCTTTTTAGTGTAGAACCTTTGCAGATTCAACGTTCTGTGTCTCCACAGAGCTACACCAGACCTTGGTGACCATGAACCTGCTCTGCCACCTACACAGCTGATCAAACCCTCCTGGGCGGTGGGGTTCTAACGCGAATAAAATCCCTACAGAGCCCGTAGAAGGAGGGAGGAAAGAAACGTGTCCTCCATTCAAACTGATGCCTTGGAAATCCAGAATCAAAACGCTTTAGCCTTGGTGCCTCTGAAGCAGGGATCCTTTATTGCAGCGCTGAGCACACAGGGGATCGCTCCTCCAAATGTGTGCCCCCATTAAAGCCAAATGTCTCCTATTGATACAGATTAACTCTACAGATTCATTAGCATCCCTAAGAAAAGCCAGGGTTATGCAAATTCTTTCCAGGAAGTCATTTACATTAACTCCTCCCAGATAGTGACACTCAGGGGGTCGTCCAGTGGTCTTCAGGGATGAAGGCTGGACGTCTTCCTCTCCCTCAGCACATGCTCTTTACGGTTTTCTCCATAGTTACCAAAACACATTCCTGAGCTCAAAACACATTCCTGAGCTCAATCTAGTTAGGAATGCCTTTTAACTGAAAACGAGTTATACTCTGTCTCCTAATTGGTCTTTGGTCTCATTATTTATGACTCCCCATCTTCACTAGCTTCAAGGCTATGTTTTGTAGCCGCTTTCACGAGGCAGCTCACACAGTGACAGCACAGCCATATTCTACTAAATCCAAATCAAATCTATTCTTAAAATTAAAGTTATATTAATTGTCTCAAGCTACATCTACATCGATCTATTCAGCATTATTGTATTTCACTGAATCAGAACTTTCAAGTCCAAAGCATCTATGATTTTAACTCTTACCCTCTTGTTTTCTTCCCAAGTCATCTCTCTCTCACTCAACTCAGGACATGGCAGCTAAAATAACGCCCTTGACCTGCCACTTACTCTTCATTATCTTTGCTCCTCACTGCTCCTCACAGGCCCTGCTAAGCAGCTTCCTTTCATCCCATTTCGTGCAGCTGGACTCACCCTGTCATAAAAGGCAGTCCATCACCAGCCTTCCTGAAAATCCAACTATTTAGGAGCCCTGCAAAAGCCAACCCACCTTCCTCTATATGTGACTCTCAAGATATATCTATAGATATGAGATATATCTATATATCTATATATATATATGGAGATAAATGTATCATACAGACTAGTGTTACCTGTTTCAGTACATAAAGCAGAAATACAGTTCCTACTGTTGTAAAAATGCCCTGCTGCTTCCTGGGAATCCGTTCTCCAAGCCAGAGTATGAAGCATTTCAGAAATACATGTGCAGTAGTTCTCTAAATTCCATGATTGAAACGGTTAAAAAAAAGAATGTCCAGTAGCTGGAGTGTTTCCTAATACACTGGAATTTCTCCATTAAAGATCAAATCTTGTTAAATGGCCTGAGATAGACATGTTGAAGTCTTGTTTTCAGGTGCAGATGCTGTGGAAAAATATTAATGGGGGGTTTTTTCTTCCACTTCTTTTTCTGTTTTCAGTTTCTTACCTTGCTCCTCTTCCCTGGTTGTCATACCCCAGTTGCTATCTTTGGAGGAAAAAAAGTCATGATAGCTGGGGTTTTTTTGCTTCTGTTCCAGCTTTCTGGTGTTCAAAGCCTCTGAGACCTTGTCCTGCACTGAGGTGTTGGAGCTACTCTGATAATAATAAACCATCATACGGTTTCATTGTGTTCCATCTTAGTGAAACAGTTTTTGTCTCATGTAAAGCTAATACCTGCAGATGGAATGAGGGATGTGCAGCAAGCGATGAGCATCATTGAGTACTCATAAGGGTGCTGTTGGGGGAGGAGAAAGAGAGGGGCAGCTGCGGAGAAGGGTCTGTGCCAAAAGGGGAGGTCGTGCCACAGATGGGGCAAGAAGAGACTTGACCCTCCCTATTTTTTTTATGTTAATGTTGTGAAAGGATGGAAATTGTGTGCAGAGGGGTCTACATGTAAAGGCAGGCGCAGAGAAGAAGGTGATGGGAGGACATGAGCAGGACATAGGAGCTGCGAGAGGCAAGACGGGGTGTTTCCAAGTGGTGGCAAACTCCAAATATCCATTTCTGGGTGTTGGATTCTTCAGAGTTCTGAACAGCTGGTTTTAACTCCGTTGATGTTAAAGCAAGTGGCAGAGTTCCTCCAGGCTTGTTGGGCACCTAACTAGTTAGTCCAGAGCTTTACAAGTCCTGCCATGGACTAAACTCTTCCCGACTCATTTGTCTTCAGCACTCACCACCCATGCTTTCTGGTGTCTATATACATGTACATACATATACATATATTAAGTTGGTGTTGAAAGTCTTGTTCTCTAGTCAGAGAAAGTCCCCAGTGATGTCCATTTAATCATTCCTGGGTCCATTACCAAAGAGGGACGCAAATTGTCAGGTTGTGGCAGTCAAGAGCTGCGTGCCAGCAAGGAACAGACCTTGTCCTCTTGTTGTTCATCTCAGACCTTTGAGGGCAGCATTTCTCTTCAATACAGCAGAGCTTTCCATACAGGAAAACATCTCCTGTTGTACAGAGGAAACCGATGCTAATCATGGATTGTTTAGGTAGCAGGCTACTGCTTAGGGGATAGATTTTTATTTTTTTGTACATAGATATATAGAAGGGGCCTCAGGAGATCATCAAGTCCAACCCCCAATATATATGTTTAAATATAGATGTATTTATATTTATATTTAAGTATATATATATATGTTTAATTTCTATTGCAGGGATAGGGGTATTGCAAAAGTTTCCCTCTGAGCCCTCTCCATCCCTCTGACTCCCCCAGCCAGCATGTGGTTCTGTTCTCCTGTATTTAACACATGTACCATACTTGTTTACAGTAGCTCATCGAGCTAGAAGGAGAAATTGTTTTGCTGTGATAAGTGGTAATTATAGAAGCCACCTTCAAGTAAATTGTTAAAAAGCTATTCAGTTGTATGGCATATTTCCCTATTTGTATGCATTTCACTTTTCACTTGTCACAAAAAAAAATGTGATTCCAACTCTTTGATTTAAAAAAACAAAGTAGAAGGAGAGAGCTGTCACCGGAGCTTAAAACTAATTTGATTTTCTTGATTTGAATTTATTTAATTATTTTTTTTTTAAGTTTTGATGAACTAGAAGTTTAAGATGGGATCTGAGCTGCTCTGCCCCAGTGAAATCCCTCTTAGTGTGGGGCCTCCAGCTCTTACCCCATCTGTAACTTTCCAGCAACAGGTTACTTTAAACAAAAAGAAAGAAGAAAAAAAAAAAAGCAAAATTTGGCATTGAAACAGGAAATATGTGAACCTGTCACAGTAAGCAGTCTCAAAGGGCAAGCTGCTTTGCAGGAGCTAATTAACCTTAGGAAATAATTACACAAATATGCAAATGTTGTTTAGATAATTCCATGTGTTATCAACTCAGGTAGTCCATCATAACTGCAGACCTTGCAATGTCTAGGTGCTAGAATCTGGCATGGTTGATAAGGCTCAGGTTGCTGCATCACTTCAGCTTGGTATTTAACAATTAATGACTGTGATATTACATTAGTAAATTCGACCTGTTTTTCGAATGCCGCAGAACGTAACACTGCGTTCGCGGTGTGCACGCTGCTTATCTGCACCTTCCTAATGGCTCCAGCCCTCACGGCATTGCACACCTTTCAACTCCAAGTACTACCAGCAGCAGGAAAAATGATGGATCAGAATGTCTGGTCTCTTCCTCCTCCACTTTTGTGCACAATGGATGGCCCAGAAACAACCGGTTCAGGTTTTCAGGGACTTAAAAACTATTCCACAGAGAATTTCGAATCTGGAAACTGTTTTTCTCAAAGCAAAACCTCTTTTTGGAAGGAGATGAGGAGCAGCATTTCATACAATCCTATGTCTCTTGGCATTGCATAGACCCCCAAGACCAGATAGCCATTCTTGGTACAAGGTCCTCCTAAAGCCAAGCCCAGCTGGTCTAGGCTGGAGCAACTCGGGACATCCCTAATCCATGCCAGGACTAGAGCCAAGGCCAAGCAGATCAGCAACTGGCAACCTCTTCCCTACCATGAGCTGCTGCTTCACGCAGCTGGAGGAGAGGTTCTGGCCCTGGGATATTAAATGGCTTCATACATATGAGAAACATGAATTTATTAATCATTGTCATATTATTTTCACAGTCTGTACTATGAAATTATTTGATTAAATTTTTGATATTAAAATGAAAAGCTCTGTATTAACCATTTATGATCATTTTTTGAGCAAGCCACTATTTTGTTTTTAAAAAGTGAGGCTTTACCTTATACACAGTTAAGTCTTTAAAACAGATTGGAAGGGGGGGGATAGTGTTTTATTGCTAGAAAAGGGAGTCTGTTCCTGAAGCGGTGAGTACTCATCCCTTCCACATAAAATAAAATTCCATGCATTCACAAACGCTTGGGGATCATTTATCATTCAGAAGGGATATGTCCGTATGGCAAGAGCATCTTTTTGATGAGCCATTAACTGAACCGGTGTCTGGCCGCTTATGTTCTATGTTACTTTTATGGATGCTCCTTGTACAGCAGGTTCCAGAAATGTGTGCCTCCTCTAGCAGCCAGGACCAGGAAGAAACATAAAAAATGCCTCAGCAACGCCTGTGTTAGATGGTTTTAACCACCTTTATCTCCAAAGGTGATCTACAGTGGGATCTGCTGCACGCAAGTATGACAGGCCTTCAGTATCTGCTACTCTCCATAGCATCGGTAGTCGTGATGGCAAACAAGGTGCATTCACTCTGTTTTTATTGGTGGAAAGAGCTGAAGTACAATAGTTGTTAGGAAAAAGCCACAGATGTCCTGGAGGCCTAATTGTGGCCTACCAACACTTAAAGGGGTCCTACAGGAAGGTGGGAGAAGGGCTGGTCACCAGGGAGAGCAGGGATAGGACACGGGGCGATGGCTGCAAGCTGACAGAGGGCAGGGGTAGGTTAGATATTGGGAAGGAATTCTTTACTCTGAGGGGGGTGAGGCCCTGGCACAGAGTTCCCAGAGAGGCTGTGGGAGCCCCTGGATCCCTGGAGGTGTTCTAGGCTGGGTTGGATGGGGCTGTGGGCACCCTGCTCTAGTGAGGGTTTCCCTGCCCATGGCAGGGGGTTGGAACTAGGTGATCTTTGAGGTCCCTTCCAACCCAAAGCATTCTTTCATTCTGTGAATACATCCAGCCTCAGCTGCCTTTGGAGGAATGTAGCCTGATTTCTCCATTCCCTTCTGTAAGATCCTATAGATAATTACATAAAGCGTGACAAAGAGGCCCCCGCTTTATCAAGTGATTTAACAAGGGGGTATCTAAGTGCATTGTATTTAGCTGCAGCAAAAAGAAAGAAAGCGACAGCTGCCTGAAAAGTCACAATTTGTACTGAAACTGCAGCATCCAGCCTTGTAATTTAACCCAGGCCAGACAGAGGAGGTTAATCCTGACAGACCCAGCGCAGTCTGGTACAGACACAGCGTAGGTGTGTCCCCTATCCGAATTGTTTAGCCTGTGTGCTTGTGACAAGGTGGGGAGATAAGCAGATGCTGCTAAGAAAAGGATATTTTCCTCCAAACATGCATGACTCCTCTGAACTCCTTGCACACACGTGCGTTCCTTTACCTTGTTTAGGGGTTGGCGGAGTCTGCACATCAGCGCAGCTTCTCTTGACGCTTTGTGGGGCTTTTGGCACCATTAGCAAACAAACTGTATGTAGTTTGTACAACAGGTTGTAGCTCGTTGCCTTGTCTTTCATAGAAGTCCTCATACTGGACTGTGAAGCTGCACGGTTAATGACTTAGTTTATGAGACCACAGGTTTTGCTTTAATTGGTGTAAGGTTTTTGGGGTTGAGTTTCTGAACCCTTCAGAAGTTTTGTGCTGTGGTTGTTAGTGTTGTCGAAACCCCTAAATCATCTGCTTTTCCTGCAGCACATAGAGCAATAAATAAAAAATACCCAAAAATGCAGAATTAACCGGCGCTAAAGCAGGGTAAGGTACCTGTACGAAAACTGCTGTTGTGAGAATTAGTGGTAACATTATTATTTAGTTTCTTCTGAATATTTGGCTAAAATAAATCTTGTAGATAAACTAGTCATTTTAAAAATGTCCCAGTGTTCTGATGTGCCTTTTTCCATATGTATCGTAATTAGAGTACATCACTTTTCCGTAGGAAACTCCAGTTCAAGTTGTCCTTCAGCTTTCTCTTAATAACTGCTCTGTCAATCATAGTTTCTTTATGAAATTCCCTTTGAAAAAGTCCCCTCTTTCCACACAAAGGGAGGATTCTTTACCTCCTTTACCTATCTCTACAATCAAATTTCAAAACAGGGTTGAAAGAAAATAAGCGCTTTCTCACGCTGAGGTGGTTTACAATGGTTGATAGATAATTAGTTAAAACTATGTTCTGTCATAGTCAATCAAGAGCAGAATCTGTCCAGGATTAAGAAGAGTATCTTCAGTGCTTTTTGGCAAATTTGATAAATATGTTTTAATCGCTGCTACCTTAGAGGAAAGAAAGAAAGAAAAAAAAAAATTTAAAAGCACATAATTGTTTTAAAAGCTTTGGGTCCAGATCCATAAAGATTTGTAGCCATCTCACTTTTATTTAGGAAGCTGGGCATGAGAATAGAAGTAAAAGCCTAACTCCACCACGTTATTTAGTTGTCTGTCTTCACGCTGATGTTAAGACACTCGTAAAAAGCTTAAATTCCCAAAACTTGAGTTTCAGAATGGGACTGAGACCGAAATCACTCCTGTGCTCTTGGTGATGTTACAGTCATTGACGCAATGTCATTAGTGTCTTACGACTGCCAGTGGATTTTGATGATTTGTTCTGTTTTTCCCTGAGGAACTGAGGTTTTGTGGTCTGCATCTGGTTCATGTAAGGGGTATGAAGTTGTTTGGGGAAGGGCTGCGGGTTTTAAGGAACTACATGCCCTGGATGCCCCATCCCTGGGGGTGTTCAAGGACAGGTTGGATGGGGCCCTGGGCAACCTTGTGTAGCTCCAGGCCTGGAGGCTGGTGGCCCTGCCTGTGGCAGGGAGGTTAGAGCTCTGTGATCCTTGGGGTCTCTTCCAACTCAGACCAGTCTGGGATTCTATGGTTGTTTTCTTTCTGGCAGAAGAGAGCCTGGAAAGTTCCTGCCACTGCATGGAGCTGGAGATGGGGCAGGAGAGCGAGCAGAGCATCTTACTCTCGTTGCTCAAGAATAGACAGACTTGTAGTTACAACACTGGCAACCTGGGCAAAGTGTAAAATACAGACAGGTGCAAGGGATTTCCAAGAGCCTCTGAGGTAGGGGTGGGAGCGCACAACTCTGACGTTTGGGGGCTAAAGCACACTAAAATCAGTGCAAATCACTCCAGTGCCTTCGTCGCCTCTTACACTAACCAGTGTTCACAAATTCTTGTTGAATTATAAGAAAAAGCTCTCTCCTACCTACCAGAGCCTTCAAAGTAGTGTCTGGAGTGCAAACAGCCAGGAGGTCTTTTATCTGCTCTCTATCTCTTAGCCTTCAAGTTGCAGAAAGTAGCATTTAAAAGAGGGCTTGCAAATACCATCATTTTAATATTTGGCAGACTCCTGTTGGCCCGTAATATGGAAAAAAATTAAAAATTGTAAAGACTGAAATGATATTTATATTGTTCCTACTTGTTTTTATTTGTTTTATCCGGCTACGGCTTAACTACTTTAAACAAACCATTAGTGAACAAACATTTGACAAAGAGTTGTCAAAAGAATGAAAATCAGAGCAGTGGCTCATCATTTCCTTGAATGCCTCTGTTTAGCTGAATTGCCATCATGGTATTTAGAGAGAATCTTGCAGATGCATAATTTTTGTTGTATTTATTAAAATAAGCCACAATAAAGCAACAGTTTTACTGCCTTTAAATTGCAATCTTAAATTTCTTCTTTTTTATTTTTAGAAAAATGAATCCACTCTCTTTTTTTTTTTCTTCTTCTTTTTTTTCCTGACACCAGAGTATATTCATTTGAGGTTTGTTTTAACAAAACATTTTAACATATAGGAGCACGTTGCTTTTAGACAGAATTGCCGTTTTTTAAAAGGTAATTGTCACAAACGTAATTTCTTTCTGCAGGATAATGGATCTCCTGAAGAACATGCAATTTATGTTTGGGACCATTTTATTTCCCAGTCAGCTGCAGAGAACGTGTTTTTTGTTGCTCACAGTTATGGTGGACTTGCCTTTGTAGAGTTGGTAAGTGTGACTTCTCCGTTGCCTTCTCTCCTGAAATCTTTCCCAGATTTTCTAAACGCTTGGTGACCCGCCTCCTTGAAAGCCCCCTACTAGGAACAGCTTTGAACGAGTGGTCAGGAGCAGGATCGGTGAGGATTTCTTTGCAACTGGATGGAAGGTCACTGTATTTTTCTCTGGTGCTGAGTTAGTAAGGTCCCAAGCGGGCACCAACCTGAAAACCCTCAGGAAGGCAAGAGTGCTGGGATGCTCCTTGTCCAGGCTGCACGCTGGAAGGCACCACTCAGAGGTTTTCTTCTCTGGGATAGAGAGGCAGGAGGTTAAGACTCAGAATCACAGATTCACAGAATTGTTGGGGTTGGAAGGGACCTCAAGAGATCATCGAGTCCAACCCCCCGCCAAAACAGGGTCTCTAGGTCAGATCACACAGAGAGGCACCCAAAATTCACCAATACATATGATCTGAAACAAAGTCACATTAACAAACACACTTTTCTGTGTATAGATCAAAGCTGAATGTTGGGGGAAATTTGGTGAGTTTACTCAATTTCGCATTTTTTTCACAAGGGTTTGCAGAAATTCCTGGGAAGATTTTTTAATTTTTTTTTTTTACTTTTTTTCCCCCATTTAATAGTCTTTACATAAAGCCTGCAGGGATAGAAGGTGGGGAGGACTGCTCAGTGGAAAGCTGCCCCACCACCAGTGCTGGGACTGCTGAACACCCAGTTTTGTCAGTCTTCCACCCTTTTCTCTACAGGCAGATTTGTTGACCCCATCTGGTCTACAAAGTTGAATTTGTATACCCCTCTTGCGGCATAGCTGGAGCCTCCTCGCTTAATTGTGAAGTGTAATCAGGGCGTGCCTTGTTGAAGAAAACTAAAAGTAAGGCTTAAACAGACCTGTTTGTCCTGGAAACGTGGGTTGCAGAACATGGCAGTTGGTTGTGTAGACTCAGGAGTCAGCAGAGGCATGTGTCCATCTCTTTTCAGTAACGCATTATTTCAGTCTGACTGAAGGTTAGTAACAGTGGTTCCTGCCTGACCGCAGACAAATGCCTTAGGAAAAAGCAGGCATGAGTGTTTTGGTTTTAGCCTTCTGCTGTGCTAAGTAGCAAGAAGAATCCCAACAGGACCACTTGAAATATTTCAAGCACTTGAGATTTTTGTTTTCATTTGTAGAAATTAAGGCCATTTTGATTTTCCCTGTGCTGCCTGAAGATTTTTAAAATACCTATGACAGGTACAGATTTGAGCCATTGAGAACAGTTCAGATGATGGTTTTCCACAAGTATTTTATCGTCAGGTCCATAAATAAACTAGAAAGTCTGTTTTTAAGAGACCAAATTAGTGAAAATTAAGTAATTCCTTCTATAACCATGACTTGGGGCAAGAAGCATTTTGCGTTGCTCATGCCTGTCGCTCCTTGGATATGGTGAAGGTCAGGGAGCATCTCTCCCCATCTTGGTTTTCCCGAACTGCAATTTCCAGCTGCCTGGCTTATCCTGGTGTGCCTCATCTGTCCAAACTGAAGTGTGAGGAGAATTAGTCTTAAGTTTCATAAAGCCACGTTCTTTGGGTCGCCGGATGCCTATGGATTCATATGCTTAGCACACAGTGGGAGAAGAAATCAACTGGAGACCTTTCTCAATACTTTCTAAACAAAGTGCTGATTCGAAGGAGGCTTGGAGGGTTTTTCCATCACGTTTCAGTCAGTGGCTTGAGGTGGCATGGGTAACAGATGACCAACGTGTCATTCCCATTTTGCCTGTTTCTCTTGTCACACTGGTGGATATTTCTTCACTTTTGTTCTACTTTAATATGAAGCACACAGATGTTTCAGAACAAGACTTGACTTCTGACCTTGGGGCTTCCAGGGTCAGGGTGCTCAGGGCCTGTGAAATTATCACAAGCTGAGCTAAAGTTTTTATCCGTCGCAGGAAGCAACCAGTAAGTAAGAAGTTAAAAAGGAGCTTTGTCAGAGAGACAAGATGGTCTCAGTAAGGGTCAGCTTCTGTAGTCTGCTGTCTCTGCAGGAGATGCATGCCTGAGAGGAAGAATATAATATATAACCATTGGCACATCACATATCTGTCATGCAAAACTAGACCTGAGAAGTATATTTAATGTACCCGATTGGTGAGGTGTTTTTTTTTTTCCAAAATCAAAGGATATTAACACCTGGTTTTGGTAGAGGTGGTTTGAGATCTGAGCTCTGCTGAAAGCAGTTTAATTAAATAGTACATACACTGAAGCAGATATCACTGAAATAAACCCTGAACTAATTTATCACAATATTAATCTGTAAGATTTTATTTTGTTATGATCTCTTCTCTCTTAAACTTTATATCCATATGGCACTTAGTAATTGCAAAGAGCTCAAAAAAAAAAAAAAGAAGAAAAGAGAGGGAGCAGCTGATGGGCAATTACTGTCTTATGACAAATACATATTCCATCACTTTCTTTCCTGCTTTGCGTGGGGGAGATGATGAGGGTGATAGAGCAGCTACACCATATAGCAACCGTGCCACCTCTGCACTTGCTATGCAAGAACTTTTGGGTCAACTGATTGATAAAGTTGTGGGTTATGGTAGTTAGGGGGACCTGTTGCTCCCTCTGCATCCATGCTCTTACAGGAGGGCAGCAGGGAGCATACGGCTTTGATTTGTAGCAAAGGTTTATGCCTGGGCCCTCTGTGTTTTATTGTGCCTACAGGGAAAAGGAAAACAAGCAAAGAAAAGAAAAAAGTCCAAGAACATTTGTGTTTTCATTGAATGAGCTTTTAAATTCCCACTGCGAGGTCAGCGCTGCGAGGTCCGTCCCAGTCGTTTGCCAGTCATCTCAGAGGTCCCCAGCTCATTACTTCATCGTGGTGCAAGGCCCTTAGTGAAAAACTTGGCGTGCTGCTGTTTTGCCAGGAAACCCAATGAAACCTGGCATTAAGCAAAGACTCATCTGTGGTTGTTCATAGCATCACTTGGGAAAAGCTCCTGCTGTCCCGGAGCAGCGCAGGGAAAACGTTTGGCTGTGCAAGGACAGGACACGTCCTGGGTGCCCCTTTGCTTGCAGATGCTGGAGGAGATGCTCTGTGCTGCTGTGCCTCGTCCCTTCACTTTGTGAGTTCCTGAAGTCCAGTGCTGGGCGGTGGCAAACTGAACTGGTTCTGGTCAGGCCAGAGTCAACCTCCCCAAGCAGCCAGCACAGGTGAGCTGAGTTATCCCAGGAGAGCTGAGTCTGCCCAGGCTGTTCCCACACCGCCTGACATCACTGCCCCATCAAAGGGGCTGGTTGGAGTAGGGCAGGGGTTTGGTGCCTCCAGGGCAGTCAGAGTGGGGTTGGGTTGGGTTGGGTTGGTTGGTAGGTTGGTCGGTCCATCCTTTCGTCAGGCAGCACTCTGCAATCCTTGGGTCAGTAAGGCACTCTGTGTTGGTGTAATTGGCAGTTACTGTTTAACATTTACAGTGCTGATGTCAGTAAACTGTCCTTATCCCACCCCACAGAGGCTCTATCTCTTCAGGGAGTGAGTGAGTGGAGGGTGGTGCTCAGCCGCTGCTTGGGGTTCAACCACCACATAAACTCAAGGCAAAAAGAGACCCAGGGTGATAATTATGTGTGAAATGGACGTAAAAGGAGGAGTATTTCTGTTTACAAACCTGTGATGGCCAAACCTGGTCTGCATTCCAAGCTTTGCCTCACTGTAAAAATGAGGCTGTGATCTGGAAGGTCTTCATTAAACAAAGCAGTGAAATGCAGCTGCAGCTTTCAATTGCATACCGCAGCACCAGACGTTTTTATTGGTCTCTGCAGCTTCTTAATCTACATTTTTGCGTGTCTGTGGTGGTCAGATTTTAAGAAAAACAGGTCTGTAAGACCAAGCTTGAGCAGACAGAAATAGTTACCCAGCTACTGCAGCGTAGGCACGCAAGTTCTGCACCTTGCCGGGTCATAGAGTACGAGGGGAATAATTGAAAGCGATTGAACGTGTGTGGGAAGTAAAGTTCCACCAATAAATGTAATTAGTTACATTGTTTATAGCTTGAATTACAAATACTAATCATAAACCAGAAGCCAAAATGTATCTTAATATCTAGTAATTAAAACTTGGTGTACACGCAGTTTGAAATTAAATGTGCATCTAATAATACCTACACGTAAATTACGCTTTGAATGTGCAGCACTAAAAATAGTTGTTGGGTCACTGTGTTCTGCTAATTACTGATTTTTAAAAACTCAAGCCATGATTCATGAAGACATCTCAGCTCCTTACTTCTGTTATCCCTTCCACAGTGTAGTCGTGGATTTATTTTCAGAAGCAGCTTGCTGTAGTTGACGGTAAATTGTGGAACTTTCCCAACTCCTAGCTTATAATAATTTTATGAAATTTAACAGAAAGTGAGAATTTCAAGTTGATGGAGTCAATTTTATATTTAGTTTACAGAAAATAAGTTTCTGGTACAACGCCTCCTTTGAGTCTTTCTGCCAAATTTTGTGGGTTTACAATTATTTTGCTTGAAAAAGGAATGTTTTCCTTTTGTCATTGCCTGCATGAAAGACCCTTGCAGGAGGAAAAGATACGTTGTGCCCCAGCACGTTCGTGGGTGCTGTGGCCACAGCAGATGTAGTCAGAGCATCGGTGCCCAGTTGCGTGAAGAGAGGACAGAAAGGGTGGTCCTGGGATGCTGGGTGACATGCAAAACTAGCCATATCCATCACTAAAAAAAAAACAAACCCGGGTGACAGCTACTCATTTCAGAATCACGAGGAGAACTGTTAAATCCAAGCATTCAAAAATCAAAAATGTCAATTAGGTTTTCAGTATGGTGAGATGTTTTTTATTATTTTCATTTAAATTTTTAAAAATATCATTTTGTGGCAAGATTCTTCATGTTTGTCTCCTCGTTGCTATTCCTGAGACTTTAAACTTTGCGTTTTCAAGGGTTTCCTCAGCACCTTATGACCCAGGAATGTAGCTTTTTTTTTGTTTGAATTTTAGTTAAATAATGTCTTTAAGGAAAATCACCCACCAAATATCATGGGAATCGTCACAAAACTCTGAGAATCAGTAGCAGTGTCTCCATCTTCCAGCATTCACACCACTGGAAAAATGCAAAGCGCACAGGGGGAGAATGAAACGTAATTAAATTAGGAGAAGGAAAGTAGGCTCATTGTCTTTGAGTGGATGGGAAACTATTCATGATGGTTTTTGTTGGCTAAAATGTTGGGTGTACATATTGACAATTTACACAAAGGTGTAGATAAAAGTGTGTGTGTGTGTATGTATTTTTGGGCAGCTGTGCTAAAATGAGAGCCCTTAAAACACGCTGTTCAAATTACTGTATCCACTGTAGAGTCCTAATTCTGTCAAAATCAGCCAATTTTGTCCATTTGAAATAATTTTAGGTCCATCATTTCGAGATAGGCTCTGCAATACGCTGCCACTTCATTTTGTTGTATTGTGCTGAGTACGGCGAGGACCTGACCCTGGGTAGATCTGATAGGTGCTGTAATAACAACGGTGATGAACGGACACCTGCTGAGCTCCTGGGGCATCTCTGAGGCTGCATCAGTCTTCTGGCATGGGCAAAATGCAATTTAAGAGTCTTAATGACTGGCCTGTGAACATGTCATTAGCTTTTCATTAATTTAATTTCCTGAAATATCAGATTGAATGGCTTGTCATATTTATATATACTTCTATAAATAGCTCTATCTATAAATATCTCTATCTACTTTGATTTTTTTAATATATATATATACACACACATTTACTTTGGCTGAAGAACTGATGAGCATAGAGCAGGTACTGTGGATATGCAACTCTTAATTCCCCTGGCTGACATATGAAATCGAAGTGCATCTACTGATGAGTGGCAAAAATAGCACAAGATCTGTGATGGTCGTAGGAAGCATGGGAGAGAGCTGGAAGTAGAGAGCTGAGAAGCAAAACGCCTCAGTGGACCGAGATCCATATTGTGTTGGCAATATGAGCAAAATATCACTGCACTTCAAGGCTCTGTCAGCATTAAACTAAAAGAAATAAAAATAAATACATTCCTTAAACGTCGGGCGTCAGTTGGGAGAGTAGCATGGGTTGCTTCCTTGTGGGTTTATCAGGACTCGGGTTGTTATGTTCAGTCTTTGGAGAAATCATCTCACCCAACTCAACCTGATTTGGGTCTGTTTTTTTTCTGTCTTGTACACTTCCACCAGCCCTTCTTTGAGACATACCTGACTTAGGTGGGGAGCGCTCAGAAAAATAAGTCTAAAAGTAAATATAAAAGGAAGCTTAAGTCCACTTAGTTGGTTATTCCAGCTGTACTTTGCTGTGCTGCTTGGAAAAATGTCTTGTTCATCTGAAAAAGGTCAAATGAGGAATGGTGGTGGACAAGGGGAGATAACAGAGGCAGAGCAGTGGGTGGTGTTAAGAAGTGTTGGACAGGACTAGGGTCACTAACCTTGGGGCAACTTTCTTTGAGTATTTGGGGTTGAACTAGACAACCTTCAAAGGTCCCTTCCAGCCTTAACGCATTTGATGACTCCTGTTATGGACATGGGCATACAAAGTGAGTACACGCTAAAGAAATCAGCTCCTGGCATGAAGTGGTGAAGTCACCGTTGGTATTCAGGAGTAGAATTTCTGCAGTAATAGAAATTAAAGGAAATAATAGGAACCTTGGGACGCTGAGGTTTTGACTGTCTAGTCACCTGCATTTGTGTATGAAGAGTGATCTCATCGATAGGGGACAGTGGGGATGGAAGAAGTCCTTGGATGTATGGCTTCATCACCGACGGCTGCAAGCAAATGACCCGATAACGCAACAAAAGAGCCAAATGTGATTTCTTCTTTCTGTCCCAGGAAGGGAAATATTAATCCCAGCCAGCGTGCTGGTGAGATTAATCTGAGATAACTTGAGACATGCGGGAAGATTAACTCAGTCCGGAAGAGAGATGTGGAAGAGGTGTGGGTACGCTTGGAGCAATGCAGAGCCTATTTTTCCTACAGATGATGAAGGATATGCCGTCGTGCCGGGATGTGGTGCCACATGGTGATGTCCTTCCCACTGTGAGCACCAGCATCATTATATCTATAGAAGGAGTACACACACCCTCTAGGCTTATCAGCCTTAGTAAGAGCTGCGTAATCTGCTAATGCTCTTAGACTAACGTTGGTTGCTGTTGAAGGAAGAGAAGGTTCAGCATCTATTCTGCATTCGCTGCGGAAGCAGAGCTTTAAAAGCATGGCTTGTTGGGCCTGGCGAAGGAAAGCTTAGAGGGATTGGTAGCACTCTGCAAATACATCGGGAGAGTAAACAGCGGGGAGGGAGAGCTGCCTAAGCCAAAGAACAATGTTGGCACAGGAACAAATGGATTAAAACTGGTCATGAATAAATCTAGGGTGGAATTAGGTTTCTCACCATCGGATAAGGAAGGCCTGTTTGGGAACAGGAGGACTGGGGTAAAGCTGCTACCCAGCATGACCCACGCATGGCAAGAGTGATGTGAGTAATTGGCTGGGACGTTGGTCCTTGGTATGACCCAGGAGCCCATGTTCCTCTGAAAGCAGTGTGTGCAGGTGCGTGTTTTCAGCCGTGAACAATTGGACCTGGTTTGGATTAATTTTTCTAGAGTCGGCACCTCTCTGACTCCATGGCTGGAGCGCTGGAAACACTGAGTTTGAACCAAAACCAGGTCAACCCCCAAGCACTGGTGTTTGCAAAAAAAACTTAGTTGGGGTTTTTTTCTTTCCTCTTCACTTGTTTTTTTGGAAGCAAAGTCCTTTTTGCTTGTGCTTTCTGAAATGCACAAGCATCAGCTTGCGGTAGGTAGGCAGGAACAGAGGTCATAGATCCCACAGTGAGGAGTTGCAGCAGTAAGGAAATTAAATGATGGTCTGAGCAAAAAAAACCGAAGCATCTCAACACGTGTCACTGCCTGCTGTATTGGCAGTAACTTCTCCATCACATTTGTCTTTTCACTGACATGTACATATAAAAAATGTCTGTGTACATACATGTCTAGTATGTATTGCTGTTTTTAACACAGAACAGTCACACGCATTTTAGACCACCCTCGGTCTAAATAAGTCAGCTGACAAGTGTACAGCCAGCATCGTCCCGCTCGCTCCCATTTATTGTTGTTATCCATGTGAATTGCAGTAGCAGCGCCTTGTCCCGAAGAGCTCGCGGTCAGGGAGGATCACCTAACGGGAAGAGACAGAGGAATGATGAACGATTACCAAGCAGTTCACAGCACCGCAGCTGCATGTCCTCTTTCATTTTTTTAGTGCTTTAGTTCAAATGTCAGGTAGGCACCCCGTTCCTCAAGTTCATCCACAACCCTCCGTCCTCATCACACCGGGTGAGACGAGAGGATGGACGCAATGGAAGCCCGAGCCTTGGCCACCTCCACAGCAGGCTCCCATTTCAAATATTCATCTCTCCTTTTTGCCTTGCTCTAGATAATGTGCTCAGGCTCATTGCTTTTTTTTTTTTGCTTCCTCTTAATCATTTATTAATGTAACATCCCATGCTTTGCACAGCTTAATCTGTGGTCTGCAGGCTGACCCTATGCATATCCCTTCCCTGCTTCTTCCAAAGGAGAAGGGCATGGTTTCATGGACCAGAATACTATACCAAATTCTAACTGCCAGCGCCACCCATCATTACGTCTCATTGTTCTGTTCATATTAATTTTTACAGTTTTGACACCAAAGTTGGAATGCTAATGACAAAATTAACAGAGAACTGTGGTGAAGGTCAGGTTTCTTGGAAATACCTGCTTATATTCCAGTGGGATTTGGATGCAGAAGGCACAGGACTTGCTGCATGTCTTTGGACAGACCCTCCTGGAGCCACATCATCTCACTAGTTGTGTTTTTCATCGTTTCTTTGCATTGCTTTAAATTCCACGCGCTGCGCAGCAAACAAATTTTTGGATTTGGGTATGAAGAGCTTTCTGATCTTCAGCAATTGTTCCTGTGCCTCCACCCCCTTGGTGTCTTGTTGTCCAACTGTATATAGTTAGGTATTCTTTTTCTATTATTTTTATTCTTTTTTATTTGCTTTCCTGTCTGCTTTCAGTACTGTTTGACAACACTTCTCTGGCGGTACACTGAGATTTGGACGCTGTATTTTCAAATGCAGTTACTACAGTTCACACAAGGTGTAATTCCAAGCCTTTGTTCAGCTCTGCAATGTTTTGGTCAATGCAGCCAGAGTGGGACTAGATGATCTTTTTTCTGAACTTTCCTTGAAGTTGGTGCCCACTGGTGTCCCTCCATCCCTCAGGATGTTTTAGCACTCTCAGTTTCCCTTTCCTCAGAAGTCCTGAATGTAGTAGATGCTTCCCCTCCCCACACACACCTGCACCCATGTTATCTCAGTTCTTCCAGATTAAATCTTAACTGCGCCCTGTGCAGGATGACAAGTTAGATTGTCATAATGATCCCTTTCATGCTACAGGTCTGTGAATCTTGGAAGCTCATTTTCTATTTCCTTCATGCCTTACTTCTCTTGGCAGTTTCTCCTGCTTTAATGTCACCTGCAAATTTAATTAATTCCAGATCATTAATGAAGATGTTAAATAAAACTGTATTTGGCATCTATCCCTATATCTGACTAGAAACTTCCTTCTGGCTCAATAAATTCCTTTGTATTAGTATCCTTTCCTTCATTGTTCCAACTGTTTTGAATTCCACAAGTCGGTGTACTTATCCATCAGTTTATTTTTCATTTCAAATTCCAGCTTGGAGCATGGGAGGGGAGGGGGAAGGCCAAAGCATGGGACTGCATTCGAAGAACACGTCGCTCATCCTTTCAATTCTGCAGACAGGCTTCAGCCCTTGAGCTTACTAAAGCTGATGGGGCAGCATCTGTATGAAGCCATCTCCAAAGTGCATGAAGCACACCGTTGATCCCACCATTCAAGTCCAGGACCCAAGGCAATTGGTTTTCCTTAATCTCTTGCCTAGCTATTAATATCCTTACTGGTTGCCCAAGCTTCCCAGAAGATGTAACTTGTCATCTTTATGTCTGCACCTCCATACAGGTGTTTTCTGCCTGAACCATCTCATACTCATCTGAGCTCTTCCAGACATGGGATAAATTCATCAGCTATAATGGGATGTGAGTCTTCCATCTAGAACCTCTGGGGAAACTACCCAACATTGAGCATCTTTGCGTTCCCTCTGATGTAAACTGTTTCAGCCTGTTCTAGGTGATCTTTGAGGTCCCTTCCAACCCAAAGTGTTTCTCTTGATTCTATAATCTCTCTTCTGGTTCCCTGAGGTGAATTCCTGAGATGCTGGTATGTGTGCTGACCTGCCCCTGAGTCCTGCTGCATGAATAAAAAAGTCTCATCTCCTGTTTTCCTGGATGGACTTACTAGTTCTTCACCCCATCCAGCTTGATCTTCTTGGCCTTCTTAGTCTTGTAAAATCTTCTAGGAACACACGTTTTCCTTTTAATTCTATTTCCTCTGCGCATTCCTGGGCCATACAAATGGGTGGACCTCTTTCCTGGGGTATTCACCCTTCAGTATTCCTCATCCTCTGCAGATGACTCTTTTCAGGCAGCAGTGCATCAGGACAGGAAAATACAGGGGGGTTAGGACACAGCTTTGTGGAGATGTGCTCATATACATGTCCATGCGATGGTCTAAGCGGGGTTTCACACCACGTGAGTACTGGTGGGGTTTGTTTCAAGCAGGCACAACAGGGAAAACTAGCATTTTATTTAATGTTGTGGGTTACTTACCTCCCTTGATTGGTTTGGAGAGCAGCTTAATACTAGAGATGTTACAACATATGACATCATCACCTTCTAAAGGGCTTGCAGCTCTCTTTGAGTGTGTATATGAACACTAACAGAGGAGGAAAGGAGGAGTTTTGGACATGCTTAGATGATAGAGAGAAGTGGGAAGGCCACACTTATTCTTCACTGACAGGTTCCGTGGTGCATCCAGGTTATTTTATCAGGATTAGGCTGTTTCAAACTCTGTTTTGTTTGGGGTTTTTTTAATGGGAAGCCGCTGTGAAGAGGAAGTTGTCTTGTTTCATCCTTCTTTTCCCGTTTCTGTGACACGATCTTATGCTGACAAAGACTCCACAAGTGTATTGTGTTACTGTTAATTTAAATGTTAATTATGTTGAAAAGTATACGTATGGCTTTTGTGTGGAACAGCAGAGATTTTATAAGACTTTAAGACCCGGTTTAGTGGATCAACCAGGGGAACTGCAAGTTAATAATATATTAGGCACTGCAAATCCAGGTGGAGTAAAAGGAATCCAAACATGCTCCGGCGAAGGGCGCTGTAAAACTGTGGTACTATAAGAGGCAGCTGGAATTTGCATTTTATCCTGGAACTTTCTTTAATCTAGTGAAGATGGTGTTACACAGCTCTTTCAGTATATTAGTGATGTATTTTAATATTAATAACAACGTGACTACCAGTGTTTAAATGTTAAAATAATCCTATTTAAGGGCTTTGCCTGAATGTGATATGAAGTGAAAATATGTAAGTAGATTTTGCACATACATTCATTGAGAAAATTGTGCTTTTAGCACCGCAGAACTGAACCGAGATCTCAATGCAAACTGTCAAAACACAGGAATGACGTCTCCTCACAAGTACATGAAAAATAAATAGCTTAATTAGTTGATTCTCCATCTTCTTCCATTTTCCGAGGCAAATTAAACATAACGGTGATTCTCAGTATCCTGCAGTATCAGGATGCAAAGTGCATCAGGTTTTTACAAGCCTGATTAAGCCCAGGTATTTTATTTGCTTGTCGATACCTGGATTATATTTGTCCTGGGGTGGCTCTAGCTGTCTGACAGGAGTATTATACGTTTGTGCTGGGAATGTAGGAGCCGCTCACGATCCTTAAAAGCAGAGATTCTTCAGAGGAAAAGTTTCTGTTGGCTTTTTTGCCTGATCCTTCATCCTCTTCTTTTCTCTCCCCATCCCTTTCCCAAGAACAGGTGATGAATAATGTTGAGGAAATCATTCCGTGCCTCAAGGCTCGTTATGTTAGCAGTTTTGATGTAGTTAACAAGTAGTTGGTGAACCTATACAGTCCTGTGGTCAAGAATACTGCTCTGTCCTCCATACCAAGTTTTATTCCAATCCGGGAATAAATTGCAGAGGTATTAGTGCTATGACAGCTGCTTCGCCTCAGAGCCTTAGTATCATGTTCAGTTCCTTTAAAGCAACCTAAATCGGTCATGGGGACAAAAATACAATTATGATGTTGTTTAACAGTATAAATTTCAGTCAACAGAGTGGTGGTTTTTTACATTAGACCTCTGGTGCAGTTGTTCATGCAAATGATAAACCTTTTTATATTATTCCTACATCCGCGAGTACTTTACTGAGTAGTTTCTAAAAGATAAAATTTAAAAATAAAAAAAAATCAAAATAATGACACAAAACCCCAGCTACACCCCCCTGCCTTGGTCCCTACCCCAGCAGGCATATGACTTCCAGCGTTAAAAGTACAGAGATCATATTTTCTCAACCTTAAAAAAAAAAAAGGCATTGTTAATTTAATCCTGGGTAATCTTACTTCACTTCACCACCGGTGCTGTCCACAGCTCCTGCAGAATTTTATTTTACTAGTAGTATTTTTTTTTTTTTAAATTTTTTTTTTAAACCAGCTGTTGAAAATAACCCAGTTTAAAGAGTTCACGGCCAAACGTGAGGGATTCATCATTATATATTTACTGTCTGAGGCTGATATAGCTGTAAGGTTTTTCAGATGCCATTGATCTATTGCGCATGTTCCCTCCCCGGGTTGCAGGACGTGCTTCTATTTGCATAAGGCCCTGGGCAAGGTTCTTTCTTGCATTGATTGGCCTGTCCAAGGGAGCCTGATGTGCTCCTGCATTGATCACCCTGTCTTTTCTTGGAAGGCAGTGTTACGCCGAGTTCATCTCAAACATTCCAGGGAGAAGGGAAAACTTTACTGCAGATGTCTCAATTTTATTCAGATGTTCCTTTGAGTATAGGCCTTTCCTTCTTCTTTTTTTTTTTCTTCCCCCTTTTTTTCCCATGATAAGTATTATTTTTTATTTTTCTATTTTAATTTGGACGTGTTTCTGCAGCTACAGCACAGCACAGACTGGAGTGTACTGAAAAGCTGTGTTAAATAAAATTGCCATTATGCGCACCATTTATTCCGTGCTGTGGGATGTGTGGGTTTTGTTTTTTTTTTTTAATTTAAAAAAAACCCAAAACAATTCCTATGGCTTCCAGCAAAAATCAAAACTGCTCTCTCTTCAAAGAGCTTGCAATTATAAGTGGAGACTTAATCTAAGACTGCCTATGCTGTTGTCTTTACTCAGATTGATATTGTCAGTTTGTAACTCGCATGATTTGTACTAAATCCTTCTTCAGTCTCACAAAAAGCAGTAAAAGATGGCATCTCTGGCATACAACTGCAGTTGGGTTACGCCGTTGCGGAGCCATACTTCAAACCGCAGAGCAGACTGGTGATCGATCAGCTCTGTGTTGATCAGAGAGAGGACAAATACTTCCTTACTGTGCCCTTGTTGTGCTTGGCAGCTGGGTTCCTGGCTCACCCATGCAGGTGATGGCGCTTCACAACACCTCCTGCCATCACTACCCCCATGCAGGAGCTCTGAAACCCACCGCAGCGATTTCCCAGAGATGTATGTGCATCACAGTGGGAAAGATGCCCGTTAATTCATGTCCACCAAACCTGTTTCAGCGTTCAGAAAACCATGTGGCATGCGGGCTTTCCCGTAGGTATCGGGCTGGTAGGGTGGCTTGTATATAGTGGCCAAGTGCCAACAGGGATGCCAGGTCTACCCGGTGCGTGTGATTTGTGTTGATGACAAATAAAACCCTCCCATAGCATTCCTGCCCTTTAAAACACTGAGCATCACTGAGCCTTTCCTTCTCCATTTCAAAAAGAATATATATACACTATGGATATTTTTGTGGGTGCCGCAGAGTTTTTCTTCAGAGGAAATAAGTATGCAGAGATACGTGGCTGAGATCGCATTGACGCTGTTACATAAATTAAGCAGTGGTTTGGGTTTGGGTTTGGTTTTTTTTCCCCTTTTCTTTTAATCGCTTGCATTATAGTTTCATGTCTTTCCCAGAAGCAATAACGTGTTGCATTGTGTTGCGATACTTCGGCTCGGGGAACATATTCCTTTGGTCATTCGGTAAAACAAAACTTAGATAAGTATAATTCAGGTAGCGTATATGAAATTTCATCTTCATTATCATGCAAATGCGGTGAGAATGTAACATTTCCCAAGATGTCATTTGACTATTAGGATCTTTAGAAAATGGCCTCTCAAAGCCACAAAGCTAATATTCCAGAAGAAAGCTATATAATACCTAAAAATTGTCTATCCTTATTCTAGATGAATAACAAATGTAATAGGACAGGCCATTATTAAAACCGCAAAAGAATGTGTTGACCTATTGGTACAAAGGATCTTTTCTGATTTTTTTTTTTTTCTTTTTTTTTTTTTTTGCCTGGATGATGAATTCTGAGCTCTCCATAGCATAGAGGGCGAACGTGCAAATATGGATATAAAAAAATCAGTATTTCAAAAATATGTATCATCGGGGTGGGGAGGGGGGACAACAGCAAAAAAACAAACCCCAAGTTTCCCAGGTTGGATAGCAACTAGAAATCTGTCCTGTTTTGTTTCAGTATCTAAATGAAACCGTTGCATGTTTATACCAGTAACTATTTTGTTATACATAGTGATATCCTGTGCGTGTGAGATATATATAGATATAGAGAGATATAGATAGATAGATAGATAGATAGATAGATAGATAGATAGATAGATAGATAGATAGATAGATAGATAATTTTTGTGTCTGCATTGTGCACAGATTGTGCCTCTGCAACACTTTTCACTTATTTTAAGCCATCTTTTGCTGATATTTGAGTCGATGAGCGTAGATGGGCACAGGCTACGTACGAGCTAATCTCTTCAATGGGGAGTGGAACTTGCTTTTAATTCTGAAATAAAGGAAGAGTCAGAGTATCTCGGAGCAACCCATTATCTCTGTTGAAGAAAAATGCTGGACTTGTGTGTCTGTGTGAACTGCGCGGGGCTGTGAGACACAGAATGTTTCTTGAGAGGTCTTTCACAAAAAAACAGCTCTGCTTTTCCAAAAGGAAAGGGTTATACGCTGTTGTTTATAAGTGATTAACGTGAAGAACGGGAATCTAAGCTACTTCAGGTAGAAATACTGTCTGGGGGGAAAGAAAAAAGAGAAATGTCCATAGCATGCATAGCATTGTGCTGTCAAACAAAGCGGATGCCTTAGGAAAACATGAGGAAGATGTGTGTAGGTATTTCCAGGAGTTCCTGATGCCCTCCACGGACCTTGTGTAGAGAGATTTTTCTCAAGCCAATATTCACAGCCCCGAGTAATGTTCCAGGTGTGTTGAAATAAGGGTGTTGAGTGGGTTTTAATAATTGCTTGCTTGCTTGCTGGGCATCTCTAGCATCAGGCGTAAGAGTAAGACGCTGTACTGAAACGGACCAACTAAAATAGAGCAGCACAATGTAAAAACGCCTATATTTAGGTTTTCCTGTGAGAGATAAAACTTCTGTGGCAAGAAGCGGTGCTTTTCAGTTGCAGAGAACATGTTTTCTAAATAAGTGCGTAAAGAATGAAATTCCAAAGTGCAGGGAGTGCTGGGGGGGGGGAGCTTTTTAATATTTTTGCTTGAAATACCAAGTATTTAAGAGATGGAACAAATTGCAGAGGGTGCCTGCAGTGTCATCTCCCGTGCCACAGAGGCATTTTCCATTTACAAGCACGTTACTGGAGTTGAGAGGTGTTTCTGCGTTGTTGCACGGGGAGATCTTTTTGGAGCCCAGGTACTGCTGATGTGGCAGGTGCCGTGCAGCCATTCAAATAAGTTTTCCACAACTTAATTCCCACCTAAAGGTTTTTACTCTCTGTGCATTGTGTGGATGTGGTGTCTCCCCCTCAATCCAAGTCTTTTTTATGATCTAACTGGGAACCTTCTGTTGCGAGCAAGATGCTCCAGTGCTTATTTTTTTAAAAGACAGTAAACTTTGTTTCTGTGCTTTTTTCTTTCTTTTTTCTTTTTTGGTGAGGTAAAAAGAGGTGTTTGAATGACAAAGACTTTACCGGGGACTCCTTGACAGTTGCAATCTGCTGCAGCAGCCTGAGGAGGGAATGGATAGAGCCTCCCCATCTCGATCCAGAAATAAGCACTGATTTTTCTGTTCTCTTCTTATTTTGAGAGGAGGCTGCTCTGGGTGTGACGGTGGGCTGCTTAATGATGGATTTCATAGGGGTCACCGTTTGAGCCTCACTCTATTGCTCAAATGGTGGTGGAGCTCATAAGAAGAGTGCTCAGTAAAAACAAAACAATTAGAATCATCCTGCTCTGTGGACTGTCATGTTGCTCCCCGCCGCCTCCCTTTCTCCATGAAAAGAAAAAAAAAAGGGAAAAAAAAAGAAAAAAGAAAAATAAAAGGCAATTGTCCTGTTTAAGTGGAGGCTAAGCCCTTGTTTGGCTGGGCAAAAGTTATTTTTATTGCGTGGCATGGATTAAGTTATTATTTGCATTACTTGGGATGGCACTTCTTTTTTTATATGCTCGACACGTTGTGGGGGTTTTTTTGCAGCATTCTGCTAAGTACGATCTTAGTGAAGTTTTTCTACTCTTAATTGTGAAGCGAGTGCTATGGAGAAAGAGAAATTTGAAATTTCAATGTCACTATATTTGGTAGATTCGCGTGAATCTGTGGGAAAGGATAGCAAGCCTATAGCTTGTAACCGCACAAAATTAAAATTAGTCATATAATGCGCGTTCCTCGAGATGATCCCTTGTTTTGAAAGGGAGGGGAAAAAATACATATCTCTGCCTTCTGCTTCTCTTTCATACACGCCGAAGTAACTTTTCGTAGTTTAAACAAATAATTCTAAATCAGGTAGCTGAGGAGACACATCCCATAGCAAAAAAGCATCCACTTGCGTTCGGCAAGCTGAGCGTGTTCCAGGCATATGCTGTGGTTTTGCTGTTCCCTCCTTTGCCCGTGTGCATCTTCACATGCGATTACACATAGAATGTGTTACTGGTGTAAAATTCTTAATAAGTTTTTAGCAGAGTAATTTCTATAGCATCAAAGACCTATTGATGCTGGTAATGTAGGAGGTGTGTTTCAGTCCTTCCCTGTTTCACCCTGACCTCCTGCGCATTGACACACTCCCCTTCAATCATCCCTCTTCCACCCAGCTGTATCCCGAGCGAAACTTTCCAGCCTGTCAGCAGCGAATGCTCCCTGTGTGCTCCCAACACCAGAAATCCTCAGGTCCACCCCTGCCCTTCCCTCCTCCCACCCCCACAAAAAAAAACCCCTCCATTTTGATTTTATCCCTCCTTGCAATGCAGAGATAATGAGTAACGCCGAGGGGACGTAACTCTTCGGGTCCCTCTTTTCTTTTGCTGGTGTCATTCACGCTGCGCAGATGCCCATGCAGGGCTGCGCCTTGTGCCTGCACTCCTCATCCTCACACGGATGATACGCAGCCCAGACATGGGGGAAAACACAGCCTCTTCCCCCTGCAAAATTCAGGTTGGTCGGCCAGACTGCAATGTAACTCCAAGTTGCGTCTGTGTAACCCCGAGTCATGATTTTCTATAGCAGGACGTCATCCTCTGGAACAAGGGATCAAGCGGTGCTATGGGAAGCGACCTCGGCTTTTCTTCTCTTCCTTAAAACAGCCATTCCCATCCCTGTGTGTGAAAGGGAAGAATGGTAGAAACTTCCTTAATTTTTAACCATACCTTCACCACTTGCCTCCCAAAAACATTTATGCTCTGAGCAGAACTGCGCTGGGGCTTGGGACAGGTTCCCCAGGCAGCAGCTGTAAGTCTCCTGAAAAAAAAAAAAGAAGAACATTTTTTGGCAAAAGCCACGGATGCAGCATCCACTTCAATAACTTTTTGGAACACTAAATCACAGCTAAAACCCAGTGGTGAAAACTTCCAAACCTGGGAGGGGGTTTGTGGATGCCTTCCCATCTCAAGCCTAGGCACGTCTCTGTTATTTAGAGAGTCTCGCGCAGTTACGGTCTTGTTGTCAATCGTACCCTAATTTTAAGGTGTCTAAGGAGGTGCCCACAGTCGTTCCGAGCATCGCGTTCCCCAACGTTTCTCTCCTGATCTCGCCCGCGTTTTGCCTCCCTCGCTTTTGAACAGGAATCAGTCTGTAACGCACATCCCAATCCTTTTTGTGAAAGCCTAATTATGTACATCGCTTTTTAAGAATGCGAGGATGGGAGTAGACGTCTATTAGCGCTCTACATGGAAAACCAGAATACAAACATCTTGTGATCTGAATATATTTATAAATAGTCCCCTGCACTTTTTATGCAAATGGAATCAGGGAGCGCTGTCAGGCTTCGCTTTTTTATTGTTATTATTTTAATTTTTTTCTAGTGGTTGTGGAGTTTGAGGGGTTTTTTTTAATGCTGTTACAAGAACGTCTTGTTTGACATCTTGTATCTGCCTTTTTTAAAATGTTTGAGGCTCCCTCCGTGCACCTGTAACTGGTGCCATCTTGTATCGTTCTTTCATACCTTTTGTCTTTGTTTCCTTATTTTATTGCCTGTACTTCACGGGAGACGTGAATGCTAATGAATGTATGACGTGTACCATCATTCACAAGATGAGCAGATAGCTTTCTCTCTTTGTCAAATGTTTATGCCGTAAAGCGAAAAATTAAACAAACCTAGCGTGGCTCCGCTGTGATTTTGGCTTAAATGAAACATGTAGTAAAGTTCTGTCGAATTTATTCCCATCGGAAAGAGACTCCTTCTTTAGAGGTGCTGAGGGGCTATTTTTATATCCAAAGAGCGAAAGTTTTGAGGTAATTTGCTAAAAGGCGTAGAAGCGATATTACAAAATTGTTGATACTGGACCGTAATAAAGTCTAAATAGTGTTAACCTCCAATTAACAAAAAAAAAAAGGGGGGGGGAGGTGGAGGGGGAAGGATGTCAAAACACTCATTACAGGTTTAATTATAATTTCTGACGGATTCAAAACCTTCTGACGGTGTCCCGGCCGCTGCAATTTAGCCATTCATGCCGTGCTGCCGGTATTGTGTGTTCAGCAGTTCCTATTAGACATCTTCACATGAGCGGCTCTGCCGGGCTTCCTGACACCTGCCTTCACGCATGGACTGCTGCTCCACGACCAAACGTCTTTTTCCACACACACACCCCCCCCCAGCCTCCCGTGACATCAAAGACATCTTGGCTGCGTCAGGCTCCGTGGCGTGTTCACGCAACAGGATGCGGGATGAGAAATGAGTGATGGGGGCAAGCACGGGGCGGGCGGGCGCTGTGGCCCGCATCGAGCGGCGTGCGGCTGCAGTCATGCTGTGATGGGGTGTGTGCTGTCACACACACGTCCAGCTCGCTCCCACGCGTGCACCCTGCGTGGGGATGGTGCGGGTTGTTGCGGGAGGGGGGGGGGGGAGGGGGTCTCAGCAGCTGGTGACACTAGAGGGCACTGCTTG
This sequence comes from Laterallus jamaicensis coturniculus, assembly GCA_022605575.1. Classification (NCBI taxonomy): domain Eukaryota; kingdom Metazoa; phylum Chordata; class Aves; order Gruiformes; family Rallidae; genus Laterallus; species Laterallus jamaicensis. The sequence continues at coordinate 5,169,907 of JAKCOX010000044.1, read as the reverse complement.
TCCTCGGTTGTCCTCCCTTCTGGGACAGCGAGCTGTTCGCGGCTCGCTCCTGTAATCTGGTTTTAATTAACCGCCGATTTCGCCTTTGAGAGATGCGAGGCCGTCCTAATCCGCGGTGGGTTTGGGTTTGGGTTTGGCTTTTTTAGCTTCACGTCGGTGATGGCGATGGGTGGAGTCACCGGTACGCTCAAACAGGTACAGAATCGGCCGCCCCATGCAGTCACAACCTTACAAACAAAATAATACCAAAAAAAAAAAAACAAACCCAATAAAAGAGATAGAGGGAGGGAAAGCAGCTCGAAACATCATTCCTGGCAAGGCCAGAAGGCTGAGTTTACCCTGCAGTGGGGTTTAGATCCCTTGCCAGCTGTGCTTCGCGCCGCCAAGCATGATGCACAGTACTGGAAAGTCAGGGAGAGTGCTGAGGAATTAGGGTGGTTTACTGCAGCCATGGTCGAGGGAAAGACAGGCACAGAACACGGATGTAAAGTTTGAAAAGCGCTCCCTTGGGACGCATGAAACGTGGAAGAAGGTTTCATTGGTTGTGGGACACTCAGTGACCTGGCTTGCCTCTCCAAGTTCAACATCTCTTCCACATTCATGAGCTCTTTTACTACTGCCGTTTTCCATGTGGTTTGCCAAAGGGGTTGGGCGCTCGGCTGGCATCCTTTCACAAACATCAGGAAATTAGCACCAATATTAGAGCGTGTTACCAAACCACACCACCCAAGCTTGGTGTGAAGGCACCAAGGATTGCTCTCAGCGTGTCCATGTCTTTTGCGGTCAGCAAAGCGCCACAATGACTTCTTCGTGCTGGCTGGACTGGCTGTTTTTCTCCACTATGAAATTCCAGCACTCGAGGTAAAGAGATTAAGCCCCAGTATTTAAAGTACCGTTCAGTGCTTAAGCTGTGAGCTGGGATGGGGCCCTGGTTCAAATCAGGCCTGGGTTTTGGGCAAGGAGAGGTTGTTTTTTCTTCTACCTCTCTGTTTAGCGAATTCTGGTTAACTTTGCTGACTTTGAATGAGCATGTAGAGTTTATCACATCAACGCGTTACAAGCAGCTGTCAGTCAAGGCGATGGGTGGTTGGTGCAGCTGAAGATTTCTCCACGTGTGAAGTTTTCAGCCAGTTGAAACTTAGTCGTTTTCTCACATGGGAAGTGTTACCTTTTCAATAAACTTCTCAGATGCTGACTTACCCAGAACTCGTGGCTGTTTAAAGGCAAGGAGGTCGCATATTGTGCAAAAATTGAGTTGGAGGCATTTTTATCCAGGTCCAGCGTAATCTTCACTCACAAATGTCAAAAGCATTTTGAGCTGTTCAGGTTCTTAGCACCCTGCTTTTAAACAGAGCGGTGGGTATAAAAATTTCGGGGGGGGGGGGGTGGAAATAAACCCTCCTGGAAGTTACTGTGCAACTCCAGAGGATAGCACTGCACTTGTGTTATAAATATGTAGGTTTTTCCAGTTATTTCTGTATAATCAAGTAGCCGTCTTGGACAGTCTGGTCTCCCACCTGATCTTTGGTAATAAATGTGCCATTCAACAAGAGCAAGCATCACCTAGTTTTGCTTTATCGGTTCATAAGCAAAAAAATCTTTAAAAAAAACAGAAGGAAAAAAAAAGAAGAAAAAAAAATCTTTAATCAATATGGAACAACTATTTTTGCATTCACCATTTGATAATTTGAAATCTTATTTTGTGCGTGCTAACGGCCTACAAGCAGTGAGATGCCCGAACTGCTATAATAGGATTCCCTCCCCCCCTCCTAGTGGGATGTTGCTTATGGCTATAAAAAGTTAATTTCAGATCCTGATACACTTGCATTAATTTTTGAGACATTGGCTGAGTGTAGTATGGCGAAGAATAACACAAACACCACGCCGCTGTGCTGTAGCTAATCATTTATTACCTCCAGCCAAAGGATGCAGCGTTAATGTGCAGGCCAGAAAGTATGGGGGGGGGGGGGGGGGAAAGGTAGGAAACTGGCAGCAAAGGTCTCCCAGATTTCTTCCTGAGGGTCTTGAGAAGAGGATGGAGGAGCAAAAAAAGAAACAATAGCCTCATCGTCTCCTTACAGCTATTTAAATGCATCTTGGTTTGCTTGGGAGATCCTCTTCTGTGCATTAAAGTAATGTTTGGTGAAGAGACTGTAACGCTAAGCAAAGCACCCGGCTTCTGAATGAGAAAACACATCTTTGTGGGTGTTTAAAAGTATGATTTATGTATGAAAAGCAAGCGATGAGGATGCTCATCATCCGCAATACGCGAGGAGGATGCTTATCATCCGCGGTGTGTGCGTGTACCTTGGTAGTGTGCTTGTATTCTTTGGAGTATTTGCTGACAAAAGGAGCATGTTGTCTCTTCTTCATTGGCCAGGGAGGGATCTGTTGACTCCACAGCTATGTAAAACCCTCTCATCAGCACCTATTTTAATCAGCAAGAACTTTACTATAAATCATTATCAGAAAAAGCACCGTGCTACACTTTTGCACCAACACATTTATTTCAAAATTAATAGGGAAAAATAATACAGAGCCTGTGCTTGAGATGGGGCTAATAAGCGTGCCCATGAGACTTTCCTTTTTAAGCACTAAATGAAAGCTTTTGCATTGCTAACAGGCTACAAAAGTTGCTTAGGTAATAAGACTCTTTTTCTCTTATCAGGGAAAAAGAAAAGGGGAGGGATGGGATGGCTCAAGGGATTGGTAATCAGATTACAAAGTCTTTCACTTCTAGGTCACTGGTTCATATCTGCCCCCTGTTTAGTAGTGACCAAAAGCTGTTCCCAGCTGATGGCTTTTCAGTCGCCTTTGTGCAGTGCATTAGTCATCTTGTGCCCAGCGCCTGGCGAAAATCACGACAAGCCCTCACGGTGCCATCTCAACTCAGAACTCCCCTCCAAGCAGGAGGAAGTGACCCCCTCACCTATCAGAAGGGACAGGCAGTTTATTTTCCATAAAACGATAAGTTAGCAGAGGAGTGTGGAGGAATCTGCACAGTTGCAGATGCTCTGGGTTTCAGCAGTAGACCTCGCTTTCCAGTGCCAGCACCACTGCTTTCTGCTAGCATTGCTTCGTAAAAAATCATTACCAGCTTACTTAATTATTGAACTGGTATCTCTTCATTTCAGGCACGTGGTGTTGTTCCGATTTACTTCCGTATTAGATTAAAATAGATAAAATCGTAAGTTTTTGAAAAAAAAGAAAAGAAAAATAAAAGTATAAAGGAAATTAGTAAATTTGTTCATCTTAGGAGAAGTATCATACTGATTAGTAAAATTGATTGTGGCGTACAGAGTGTGAAAACATCTTTCTTGATGGGTTTAGTGCCACAGTAGCACCATGGAAGCTATGAGGCTGCATATCCAGTAGGCTCTCGTGCTGCACATGAGTTACACAGCTGCAAGATGCATTTGGATACAAGTTGGAAGAGCTTTATAAGACAAAACACTGAAAAGCAAGGCAAATTTCCTGGGTAGCTCCAAAAAGACCCCTTGGGAGCGCACATTTCCTCGTGCCACCCCTCACAGGGGCTGGCTGCCAGGGATTGAGACAGCAGGTTTGTAAGTGTGGCTCTTGTCAGCATTCTAAAGAGCTGTTTCCCATGAAGTGAAGGGATGCTGGAGGACACTGAAGTGAATGTGACTCCTGGTTCATTGATATATGAACCTGAAAGGACGTGGTAGGTGTTTCCATCAGTCTCAATAGAAGCCTCATTGGGTCAAATAGATCCCATTGGCCATCCCCCTCTTTAATTGCGTAAACTTTTATTAGAAGTTCGCTGCTGTTGCCTCAGTGGGGGAAAATATCCTGTGTGCAGATGCTGAGCAGAGGACTAGTGGGGTCCTGGCAAGTGGGATGCACATCTGGCACAGGTCTTTGGTCTCTGGGGAGCTCCTCTCCTGTTCCGGGTGTTCTTGGGGATCTGCCTAACACACTTGTGCCTTCACCTTTGAAACTGAAGCTGGAAAAGTGTGCCAGGAAAACCTGTGTACCACAACGTGTATTCATTATTCACATCTTGGAAGCTTGGGTGGGATTTATTGCTGCCAGTTCCACTCCTGGCCTCCAGCAGCCGAGCTGGCTGGCTTGTGATGCAGTGTGATCCCTCTGGAAACTGCAGCAAACAGGGGAGAAAATGTAAAATAATAATTAAAAAAAAAATCCCAAGCGATGCATTTATGATGCCAAATTCACCTTCCATGTTGAACAGAGCTTTGGTATCAGATATCTCAGAGATCCACAGCACTCGGAGCAGCTGCTGTGCCCCACCAGCAAGCTCTGGCTGCCCAGGCTCCTGCAGGAGCCGTGTCTCTCCATGGCCTAGCACCAGGCTGCCTCGTGGGCTGCTCGTAATGATTTGCTCAAGCTTGCTTGCACCTGCATCTTGGGGGCCCCTTCGCGGGGTAGGGGGGTGCACAGATCTAAGGTTAGCAACACAGGGCAGGGGGTTGAGGGCGAAAGGGCTGTTTGGTCCAGGAGTGCTGGTTTATAAGCCAAAACCATTCATTTCAGAAGTTCAGACAAAGGTTACAGGGTAGGGGGGGAGTGGAGGTGGAAATTAAACTGAAAACATTGGCAGCACAGCTGCTGTTAAGTTCAGGAAAGCTTCCTTTCAAGTCCAGCGTCAACCTTCGCTCCCTTTCCACAAGGGAAGCTGGTTTTGTTCCAGCAGCTCCCTCAGGTCCAAGGCTGCACCTGAATGCTTTACAAGTAGGCAAACTGGGGCTGCGCTCAGCAGAGCAGGGTTGGTTTTTTTTCCTGAGTTAAACCATTAGTTTTGGAAGGAATTTGGTTAAACCGGGGTAACGAGGCATCAGTCCTGGTGCAATGATGCTTCTCGGTGCAGCTTAAAAGGACTTGGATGTGTTGCTGTAAGTGTGTGTGTACAGACTGGCATGGGCTCTGATGCAGTGTATGTTCCTGATGTCATCAAGTGATGCACTCGGCTGGCACCCCTTCCTCCCACTCCCTGCAGAAGCCTCCAGGTTGTTGCATCCAGGCTTTCTGTCCCACAGCAGGAAATGTGACAAAGGTCTCACCTCTTTCATGAGAGGATGGACACCGAGATGGGAGCAGTGAGAGCAGAACTTGGTGCTGTGGTCCAGTTATGTGGTGACTTTCAGCCAGTGATAGGATGCAGTTCGTGGTAGGGGGTTAGTCCGCTCTACTACCCCAGGGAAGTTGTGGTGGTGACAGTGAGGAAAAGATGTGGAAAAGGGTGAATGAATTGTGGCTGTTCAGCCTCGAGAAAAGAAGCCTGAGAGGGGATCTGATCAATGGTTATCAATAGCTGAAGGGTGGGACACAGGGGGACATGGGCAGCCTCTTCTCAGTGTCTGTGGGGACAGGACAAGGGGTGATGGGCTCAAGTTGGAGCACAGGGAGTTCCCCCCCAACCTGGGGAAGAACTTCTTCCCAGTGAGGGTGAGAGAGCCCTGGGACAGGCTGCCCAGGGGGTGTGGAGTCTCCTTCTCTGGAGAGATTCCAGCCCCATCTGGACACCAACCTGTGTGCCCTGGGACCCTGCTTTGGCAGGGGGTTGGATCCGATGAGCTCTGGAGCTCCCTTCCAACCCTTACGGTTCTGTGAGTCTGTGAAAACCCATCCCACTGCGTTTCATGGCTGAAGAGGACTGTGGAGGAAAAGGAGCAGAAGTAAAGCTCGCCGTCGCTTCTGGTTTTAGTGTTGCTTATGAACCTTATGAGATCAGAGGGTCACAGGGAATATCTTGCTAGTGATGTGTAATGGTTTGGAAATAAACACCAGGGGTGGCTCCAGCTGCCTTTGATCTAACTAAATGGCCATTATGTATATTCTATTTAACTTATTTTAAAATTAGGCAGAGAGCACACAGGAATGCTCTGTGTGCTAGATGCTTGAACTTCCAACTGTGTGTTCAGGACCAAACAAAAGGAAAATGGTTCTCTTTCAAGGAGCTTATCATTTGGTAGATATATAACACAAAGCAGGCATGAAATGCTGTGGGAAAGAGGGGCCGACTTTCTACCTTATCCTGTGTTTTTAACATTCTGAATTTTTTCTTGATGAGAGCCAGGATTTGCAGATTTCACACAGTGTCTTTCGCTTCCCGTGATATCTGTGAATTTTTTTAATTTATTTTTTTTTAAAGTTGGACTTCTTAAGTTGAAACTCGTGAGCTCTTTGCTTAAAAAAGATGTGCAAGTAGTTAAACCCACAGCAGGCCTTTTTTCAAAGTACACCAGCAACTTTGGAGAGCATCTGCAGAACGTTTAGCAGAAGTTGCTTGTGTTTTAGAGCAGGGGTGGATGATCATCATGGTCCCGTGGCATCCTGGTGAGCTCCCTGGAGATCCCACTGTCACAGAACAAGGCTGGTCTTCAGGTCCCACCAGTGGCCCAGACACATTGGCCATAGCAGCCATGCCTGGCTGGGTGAGGAGGGAGGGCTGCCCAGTGCTCTCCATGCTATCCCAGCTTGCACACTGGTGCAGCATGGGTTCAGGAGCCAGCTGGTGTGGCTTGGGTGATAGCTAGGGAATAGTCTTGGTCAGCCAACCTGGGAGCATCCACTAAAGGCAGAATCTGATCCAGAATTTCCAGGATGACTTCTCCATTTCCTAACCAGGAAAATGAATGTGCACAGACAGCTTTTACTCTGCCATTGCCTCCCTTGGAGGCTCGTGAGTACAACAGCTTAGGTTCTTTCTTTTCTAGGGACACAAAGGGGAAATAGCCAGCCTCTTTTCAATGGTCTATGGGGACAGGACAAGGGGCAATGGCTTCAAGTTGGAGCACAGGGAGTTCCACACCAATCTGGGGAAGAACTTCTTCCTAGTGAGGGTGAGGGAGCCCTGGGACAGGCTGCCCAGAGGGGTGTGGAGTCTCCTTCTCTGGAGAGATTCCAGCCCCGTCTGGACACCGACCTGTGTGCCCTGTCCTAGGGACCCTGCTTTGGCAGGGGGTTGGACCTGATGAGCTCTGAGTGTCCCTTCCATCCCCTCTGATTCTGTGAATCTGTGATTCTTTCACCAAACAAGGACTACATGTGATAAATGAGTGCTTTCCTACTTGGGAAGCTGGGCTTTTCAGTGCTTACGTGCAGTATCAGTTGTTCTGATGCATAGAGACAACAGCATTCGTGGTGCTAAGGAATGGCAATGTTCCATCTCCTCTTGACTCTGACCTGTGTCATGAGTACTCCAGGATGATTGTTGGTGTTGGACCAGCGGGCTCATGCTGAGGGCGATGCAGACCAAGTAGGATGTCCTGGAGCGTTACTCATCAATAAATGATGTGAGCAGGCAGGTGACCGGGTCATCACTGAGCAGGCCAGGAGGATGAGCAAAAGATTTCATGTTGATGAGATATCATCCCAGTTCCTTGCCCTGTTTCCATGTCCAGGGGTTCTGAGGTGGAAGCTGTGTGCTGTGGCAGCACCTTAGCTCTCAGACCTGATGAGGAGCAGGTCCATGCCCAGTGTTTCCAGAGCCCGGAGGGTCTGGGCTTCCTTTGCCAGCACAGCTCTGCCTGGTGGCTGCCAGGGCAGGGCATGGACCAGATGTTTAGTTATGGATGCACACTGTTTATGAGGGTCCATTCTGTGCCCTGAGTTTGAAGATCTTTATCTGAATTGTCATACAACATCCCTCAGGCTGCTTCACAAATCCCCTCTGTGTATGAGGGGTTTTCTCCTTCCGTGAAGCCTCCTTAGCTTCCCTGCTGCTTCCCCAGCTCATGACTGGGTGGAAAGTCTTCTTTGATACCTGATGGCACGTCCAATGTCTGATAGAGATGGCTGATTAAAAAATCATGAAACATTTCCCCTTCTCCTGGGTTTTTTTCTACTGTTTTTTTTCCAACTTTGAAGATGTCAGTTGTATCATAGGCTGCACAGGGGGTGTGGAGTCTCCTTCTCTGGAGATACTCCAGACCCATCTGGATGCTGACCTGTGCGCTCTGTCCTAGGGACCCTGCTTTGGCTCTTGAGGTCCCTTCCAACCCCAATGATTCTGTGATTCCATGATCACAGATTCCTTGGAGTAATTTGTTTTTCTACCACACATCCACATGCCTTTTTTTGGAGAAGGTGCACGTGGCAGTAGCATTTTCATGGGAAAGAGGGAAGTTGCTGCCCCTCTCTTTTGGTAGCCCATGATAATAAATCACAGCTCGCCGCTCTCTAACCACGAAGAGCCTTTACGCCCATGAGTGTGTTTGACACCCCTCCCCCCCAAAAAGAAGTTTCAGTTTACATATCTTCTTGCTCAGAGACCTTGCCTATGGAGAGACTTTTCTTTCAGGGATTGGAAGAGCCAAAGCTGCTGCTTCAAAGGACAGGAAGAGTGAGTGTTGTCTTATCCCCCAGCTGAAGTGGAAATCCAGCTGGCGATGTTTAAATAACAGGGGCGTCAGACCTCATGTCCATCTCAGTTATATAAAAACACTCCATTTTTCTCTTTTTGTCTCTTTTTTTTTTTTTTTAAGATCTGTTAATAAAAATTAATGCAAAAGCCATTAAGTTTGTGTGGACATATGATAAAGTAGGGGCAACTTCGTAAATAAATTCCTGGTCCTTGTTCAGGCAACGCCCAGGAAATCTGTGGAGGATTTACCCTTCTCAGTGTACACCAGCACAGTTCTCTCCCTCTGTTTCTCTAGGTAAAAAATGGAAACCGACTGTTTCGTTGAAAAACACGTCAGCATGAGATTTGCGTAAAGCTATAGTAAAAGTTTTTCTATGTACCGTTCAGACAGAAGCAATGAAGAAGTAACACTGTTTTACCCCCCTTGTAGTTGATACTTAACATGTGAAAACAGTTACTTGATTGTTTCACATTCGTTTCACTAATACAGTTGTTCACTTGTAGGCTGAGTCTGTGGATTTATTAAAACGTGGGAAAATTGCTTCCATAACTTACTTCAGGCCACATTTTTCATTAGATATGAACCATTGCCATCGTGATGATAAAATATCAAAACAAAACCCCAACCCCTTGTATCATTTCATTTTCAAGCCTTGAGTATTATTGTGTTCATTGCACACTGGGTTGGTTGGGGTTTTTTTTCAGGAGGGGTTTACTTCCACTAATTTGTTGGCACAAAGATTTAAGTTCACTGTGTTTTATTTAACTTTGTCAGAGTAAATGAAATTCCAAGAACCTGTGAGGTCTGGTTCAAGGCTTTTACAGGTTTCACACCACACGACACAAACCCCAACGAGACAGGATGAGACTTAATGACTAGGTTTATCCATCCTTCTATGCTAGTCGTCTAGGTACAGTGAAGATGGTTTGCTGTAATTTAAAAGATGCTCAGCTCAAGCTCAAGCAAGTACCTTGGGAAGACCTGTTTTTTTCTGTCCAGCCCCACTTCCCAACTGATTTGACATCACCCACAGTAACAACCTCAGAGATGTTGACCAAGCTCAAAGCCCCAGGGCTGGAAACGGTGGCGGATGGAGCCTGACTGGGAAGCAGATGAGTGTCTCTGCCCTGAAGCAGTCGCATCCCCTCAGATGGGTAGACCAGATGGCCGAGGTTGGTAGCAGCATCAACAACCCAGCTTCTTTCTGCTGCCACCCTTTAGCGGAGCCCGTACAAGCTGCGAGCTACCGCAGCGAGTCTGACAGGCGGCAACTGGAGGAGTCGCAGTAACTCAATCATCTCTCTGCACCCCGAGACCCTGCTCCTCCCTAGTCTGGAGCTTCCCACAGCTCCCATCAGCAGCAAGAAAACTGACAGGGTTTGAAAACTAGCTTGTATTTTGCTCACCGGTGGGTCTTGGGCAGCGTTCAGCACCTCTCTTGAGTACGATGGGGCACCTCTGATAATATGTCAGTCGTGCATCACTGCTGGGGTATAACCCTGTGATGTCTGCTGTTGTTAAGCTGGCCCCAATGGCTGCAAGATCAGGCTGGAAGTCTGGCACCCAGAGCACCTTCAAAGAAGGAAATGTGTTGGGAATGATGGCTTGTGCTCTCTGCCAACACTCAGCGCTGACAAGGGCTATGAAAGCCACGGAGAAAACTAAGCCTAGGCTAGCAAGTCTGGGGCAAGAGGCTGAGAGCACTCCCGGTTCCAAGGAGACTTCAAAGTCCATGTAGATCTAGACCTTTCTTGATGGTGCAGCACCTTGAGCTTTCAGTCACAGATCTGCATTGTTGTGATTAAGGCTTTTTACTACTACTTTTGGTTGATGCTTTTCATTTATATATATATACACAAACACACTTTTTATTATATTTATATATATATACTTTATATATAAATATATATATGTTTTTTCTTTTCATTTTTTCATTTCAAACTAGGCATGGTGCTCAAATAGTGAGCTCGCTTCAGAAACCCAGGCACACCGAGAGAAAGCAAAGCTCTTTGACCTGCAGCATAAGGTTTGACTGGCAGAGACCTATCAGCTAAGAGCCTGAAAAAAACTCCTTTGCCACCCCAGCCAAGATAACTATATTAGCAAAAGCTCTAGCGCAGGTTTTGCGTGGCTGTTTGGGCAGATGAATGCTCTTGCAAGGCTGAGAGAGCATTTGGAGAGATGATGCAGCCTCCTGCCAGAAAAACTTCTGCATCTCTGTTAAGAGGACTCTGCTGACAGAGATGCATGGTAAAGGGTGAGGGAGCCCTGGGACAGGCTGCCCAGGGGTGTGTGGAGTCTCCTCTGGAGACATTCCAGCCCCGTCTGGACGCCGACCTGTGCGCCCTGTCCTAGGGACCCTGCTTTGGCAGGGGGTCGGACTTGATGATCTCTGGAGGTCCCCTCCAACCCCTACAGCTCTGTGATTCTGTGAAGCCAGACCAGCAAAGGATCTTCTGCCATGCCAGAGGTTTAGGTGTGATCAGGTGCTCACAACGCTTTGCACCACCCAAGTCAGGATTAAATGTGGATACAAAAAGGAAGTACAATTTATAGACCAGTGTGGATTTTCCACATGTGATTCTCCCAGGGATCATGTGCTGCCCAAGCTACCTTTAAACAGCCCAGCTCAAGTATTGGATGCTCTTCAGCACTAGTTGTGCCAAATGCTGCACATGCCGATTGAGGCCACTTCCTGCCAGTGTAAATTGGCCCTTGCAGAGCTTTGCCTTCCCAAGGCCAGACCATTTTGAACTCATGCATTAGAGGCCAGCCAACGTCTTCCTGCTGCAGTCAGCAGCATAGAAATAATAACACTTAAACCAGCCAGGCTTCACTTTCTGTTCCTGGTTGAGATAGGTGGAACATCCTTCAAAACCTTGTTTTCACATCAGGGAGATGTACGGGTTCAGTTTTGGGATGGCAGACCCCTGCTGTCATGAGGGATTACCAAGGGGCTGACTCTAGCTACACCCAGCTGCATCAAACCTCCTCTCCTGACTATCCCTGTGGCTTTTCAGCAGCCCAAAGGCAACTCTCTCAGCAGCCGCCACCTCTGAAACATCTTGAGATGCATTAAAAAGGGATTGACTTTTCCTCACTCCTTCTGAGCTTTTATTGGGAAGAGCTCCACCAAAACCTCTTGTCCAATGTGCATTTTGGGTCTGCAAGGAACCTATACGCAGAATGTCAACCAGCTGGAGTAGGGAAGTGATTGTTCCATTGTACTCAGCTCTGGTGAGGCTGCACCTCGAGTACTGTGTCCAGTTACGGGCCCCTCACTACAGGAAGGATGCTGAGATGCTGGAGCGCATCCGGAGAAGGGCAACGAAGCTGGTCTGGAGCACAAGTCCTGTGAGGAGCAGCTGAGGGAGCTGGAGCGTTTTAGTCTTGAGAAAAGGAGGTTGAGGGGAGACCTCATTGCTCTCTACAGCAGTTGCAGAGATGTTGGAGTCACTAGGTTTTCTGTGGTCTGTGGAGACAGGACAAGGGGCAATGGATGGAAATTGGAGCCCAGGAAGTTCCGCACCAACGTGGGGAAGAACTTTTCCCCAGTGAGGGTGACAGAGCCCTGGAATAGGCTGCCCAGGGAGGTGTGGACTCTCCTTCTCTGGAGATATTCAAGACATTCAAGACTCGTCTGGACCCCTATCTGTGCAGTATGAGCTGGGGAGCTGCTTTGGCAGGGGGTTTGGACCCCATGATCTCTCGAGGTCCCTTCTAACCCCTACAACTCTGTGATTCTGTGATTCTGTAGTTGATAAATAATGTTTTACAAAGATCTGAGGACCTAATTCTGTTTCGAGATGTGCAAAGTACAGAGACTATTTTAAAAATTCAAACATTCTGTCCAGGAAGCAGTCAAAGGTCTTGGGAATCCGAGGTTGGGAAACTCACACTGCAGACATACAGAGTTTTATGCTTCCTAGTGAAGGAGGAGCTCTCTCAACTGAGGAGAGGCTCAAGGGCTACCACACAGACAGACCAGTTACTTGGCATCTGTGAAAGGAGGGTCAAGGAGGATCTGGAATGACTGTAGACATGTGCCAAGCTCCCAAGGGGAGCACATGAATTTACCAAGAAAGAATCTACACACCCTTGCAAAAGCATCAGTACAAGCTTCCTTCTTGCAATACAAGCTTCCTTCTTGCAAGCCAAGCATGAGATTCTTCTCTCTTCCCATCTGCCACTGCTTTTACAAATACTTCAGCGTCTGGCTACTGCAGTCTTGATCCACCAAAGTTTCTACTCTGACTTCAGTCCAGTTCTGGAAATGATTGAGGACATTTGGGCAGGGGTTTCCAATTCCATTTCCTCTGAAAGGAAATCGGATTGCACACGCTAAAACCTCTTGGAGACTCAGACCAGTGTGAAGCAACTGGAGACAATGAAGGGCTTGAGTCAATACTATATTGTTCCAATCCAAATGCTTTTTGTAGGCACAATTATTCAAGCCCAGTGCATACCATGTAGACACCATGCTGCAACTGACATTGCGGCGCAAAAAGAGGAGGTAGATGGAAGTCTTTTCTGAAGTCCAGCAGAAAGTGATGTTTGGGACTTTTAATTTTACTTTTAATTTTCCCCAAACCTTTTTTCTCATTCCTAATCACCAGCAACTCGGAAGAGTACCTATCCCCCAGAAGAGTACAACATGATGGAGGTTGGATGGGTTGTTTGAGGCCATGAAAACTGAGAGGCTTCCTTTTAACTTTCTCAGAAGTTTGAATTTTTAGCCATTTTTAAAAGAGTATGGAATAGATGCTGCAGAGAGTTACTCCCACAGGCCATTTGCCTAAAGTCTAATGGAGATGGTAGATTCTCGTGTTTGCAGGATCAGATATTTTGAGTCCCTCTTTAGCATATTGATACCTTCACTTGACAAGAGCTCAGTGCTACAAACTGTATACCAAAGATGTATTTTATCACAGAATCACAGAATCACAGAGTTGTAGGGGTTGGAAGGGACCTCGAGAGATCATCGGGTCCAACCCCCCTGCCAAAGCAGCTCCCCAGCTCATACTGCACAGATAGGTGTCCAGATGGGTCTTGAATCTCTCTTATCTTGAATATCTCCTATCATCTATTCTAAATGTATATATATATATATATATATATATATATATACACACATATGTAGATGACACCAAGCTGAGTTGCCTGGTTGACACCCTAGAAGGAAAGGAAACCATCCAGAGGGACCTTGACAGGCTGGAAAGGTGGGTCTGGGTGAACCTAGTGAGGTTCAACACTGCCAAGTGTCAGGGGTGGCACTTGGGCCGGAAGAATCCCAGACACAGATACAGACTGGGAGAAATGCTCCTGGAGAGCAGCCCTGTGAGACCTGGGGGTCATGGGGGGTGAGAAACTCCCCCTGAGCCAGCAGTGGCTCTTGCAGCTTGCAAGGCCAATGGGATCCTGGGCTTCATCAGCAGAGGGGTGGCAGCAGGGACAGGGAGGGGATTGTCCCTCTCTGCTCTGCCCTCGGGATGCCCCAGCTGGATCCTGTGTCTAGAGCTGGGGCCCCAGGACAAGGAAGATGTGGGGCTGTTGTAGAGGGGTCAGAGGAGCCATGGAGATGCTCAGAGGGCTGGAGCAGCTCCCCTCTGGAGAGAGGCTGAGGGAGCTGGGCTGGGTCAGGCTGAAGAAGAGAAGGCTGTGGGGGGACCTCATTGCAGCCTGCCAGTCCCTAAAGGGAGATTATAAGCAGGAGGGGAATCAACTTTTTAAAAGGATAGACAATAGCAGGACAAGGGGGGATGGATTAAAGCTAAAGGAAGGAAGGTTTAGATTAGATATTAGGAGGAAGTTCTTTCCAGAGAAAGTGGTGAGGTCCTGGAACAGGCTGCCCAGAGAGGGGGTGGGTGCCCCATCCCTGTGGGTGTTCCAGGACAGGTTGGATGGGGCCCTGGGCAACCTTGTGTAGCTCCAGGCCTGGAGGTTGGTGGCCCTGCCCGTGGCAGGGGTTTTGGAACTGTGTGATCTTTGGGGTTCCTTCCAACCCAGACCATTCTATGATTTATACACACTGAAGAGACTGCATATGTCATGTATAGGAGGCTCCATTTTATATGCATACACTACAGATAGTAAAGGTATCAACCTTTTCTCGTTATAAAGCTATGGTAGCTGTTAGCTTACAGAGGATTGCCATCTGACCTCAGAGATGGTTTACCAGTTATTAAATTGACTAATAAATGGGTAATTAGTGCGTATAAATTTAGGGAGTGCATTTTTCGGGGATTTCAGGTTCTTTTAAGTGATATAATTGAATACCTCTGTGAATAGTTAATCAACATTTTCCCTTGCAAAGTGAAGGAGCGAGTTTTCAACCACTGGCATAGAGAGGGCTTTCAGAAATATATGCCTGAATACTTTCTATCTGGTCTAGAACTTGCCATTCAAAGGGAAACAAATGTAAAGCAATGATGGTATACTGTTAATAAACTACATAACCAAGCTCCACGGTGAGTACAAAGAAGGGACACAAGGTCAAAAGCAAAATGGAAATGCTTGGTTAGAAAAGATGGCTGGGAAAGTCTAGAAGACCCAGAGAGGTCTGACTATAAATGAGTTATCAGAAGAAAAAGGAATGGGAAGAAGGAGGAGTGTAAGGACAGAGTGATGGAAATGTAAGCCATCCAATGAAGGAGTGCACAGGGAGAAGGCTTCCAATAAAATCTGTTCAGCTTGGAAGAATTCAGGATTTAGCACTGAACAGGAAATTAAGCAATGCCTAGGCTGTGAAAACTTCCTGCCTGTGGAATTTACTGATGTACAGAGAGTGTAAGGCGCAAAATAAACGCTAGACAAAACCCTCCTCTTTGTTTGCAAGTGTTCCTTCAGTAAAAAACAGCATTATCCTGAAAACAATGTGTAATTCGTTGTATTGTAAATACTCTGTGGTCTATCAAATATCCTCATAGGATCTCAGAACCACAGACTGATGGTGGGCTGGGCCTCAGACCTCCCAATGTCCCCCTGCCACAGGCAGGGACACTCCAACCCCAGCTCAGGGTGCCCCAAGCCCTATCCAACCCAGCCTTGAACCCTGCCAGGGATCATGGGGCAGCCCCAGCTTCTCTAGGCTGGGCTTCCCCACCTTCCCAATATCTCATCTAAATCCCTCTTCCAGTTTAAACCCATTCCCCCTTGTCCTATCACTGCACTCCCTGATGAACAGTCCCTCTCCAGCTTTGCTGTGGGACGCTTTCACATACTGGAATGCTGTATTAAGGACTCCCTGGAGCCTTCAGGTTTAGCAGGTGCATTTTAAAATTAAAAGACTGTACTGGCTGCATGGAATAACACTAGTCCTGGGAAGTGTAAATCAGGCACCCATAGCATCCATACAACTACAGAGTTGGTGCCACTCTGTAGTTGTATCAGATTTGAATGGCAGCTGGGAGCTATGTTTGTGTGAAACGTTAATAGGTTTTACTGTAACAATTTTATTCTTTTCACTTAATTTTTAAAATATATGTGAATTCAGAACTATTACTTTTCAGAGAAGATAAATATGTTTTAGCTGTGAGCTATCAATCCATTGAATCTGAAGCATCTACTGACTATTGAAGCTTCTGCGGCCAAGTGCACATAGGCTTCTTGTACCTTCTTGCAGGGTGAATTATCATCCCTGATAAGACAGCCAGCAGCTTGAGCATCACCTGGATCTTTTCTCCTGGGTTATTATGATCAGTTAGTGTCCCATTGATGCAGATACTTTGAGTAGTTACAGTACAGGCTAAGTGTCCTGGGTTTGACATGCTGTGTTGTGATATTTCTGCATCGCTTAAAGATTGGTCCATTAGACTTCTCGTTTAAGTGATGGTCATACCCTTGATCCTTTCTCCACTTCAGGTATTGTTTTTGTCCATTTTTATTTTCAAGTTGGCTCATAAGGGCTGGGATGCCCGCCAAAACTTATTTCTTCTGGCCTGGATGTAGAGAAGCCTGTGGCTGAAGTCCAGTTAATCCCTTCCATCCCATTTTGTTGCTGCATCCTTGAGCCCTTGTCCTGACCCCATCAGTGTGGCTGAGTTACCAGAAAACCTCGCATTGTCAGCCTCCATCTCTTTGCAAACCTCATTGTAGCCTGCCAGTGCCTGAAAGGAGCAGAGAAACAGGAGGGGAATCAACTTTTTGAAATGGCAGACAATGGCAGGACAAGGGGGGATGGAGTGAAGCTGAGGGAGGGAAGGTTTAGATTGGATATTAGGGGGAAGGTTTTTACAGAGAGAGTGGTGAGGGGCTGGAAGGGGCTGCCCAGAGAGGGGGTGGGTGCCCCGTCCCTGGGGGTGTTCAAGGCCGAGTTAGATGGGGCCCTGGGCAACCTTGTGTAGCTCCAGGCCTGAGGTTGGTGTCGGGTTGGAGCTCTGTGATCCTAGGGGTCCCTTCCAACCCAGACTATTCTATGATTCTATGAAGACAATACCTCCCCGCAGACACCCGCAAAGCTGGGCAGCGAGTAGCAGCAGCATGTCTGGTATTATATATCCTCATATCACATACCATCTGAAAAGCAATGTCTGTGTGCACTGTGCAAGAGAGGGCAGGGAGAGGTGATGATTGATGGCTGCCAGCTCTTCCTTGTATGTGGAGAAACTGAGAACAGTGAACCTGAGCGAGGTCTGGCAAAGGGAGCCACGCGTCTTGTGTCTCCTTGTGATTTGAAGAAAAAGGTGATGTTCTGAGATGAACTGGGTGGCTAGTTTTCGAATCAGAAATGTGGGACACAATAGCTTGAGAAAAGACTGCTTTTCCAAAGCAGAGCCTATTTTTTTTCCCCCCTTCCTGGTCATTAGCAGTGCTTTCTGAAGACCAGCCCTTCATGGAGGAAGTCATGCTGGAGCACAACGAGCTGGTGACAATTTTAAGCTTCCCCCAGCATGTAATAACTCTGAGTAATTGGTAGGTACGTGCACTTCAAGGACAATGATGTTTTTTGTTCCTGTGCCCGTTTAAATCACAGCATTTTGCTCAAGACAGCGCAGCCAAATGAGTGCTGGAATGCACAGCGCTGGTACAGCAATACGAGGACGTAGGGCAGGGTTCTAAAACTTACTCAGTAGACAGCAGGGATTAGCGTTAGTTGGGTGTGTGTGGCTTGTAAGTCTTGGTTTTTGACAGTGTCTCTCAGATAACTTTTTTCCTGGTAGATTTCTGAGCCACTCTGAAGGCAAGTAACATAGACCTGAGGGTCTGGTCCCCTAACCACGCTGCCTGTGATGGCTGGGTTTTGGAGAGGCCTGGTAGCACAGGCTCATGACAACTCCCTAGCAGAACCTGCAGCCCTTCAGCAGAAGGTCTTCCTACAGATGCTGTCCTCTGTAGAGAAGGAGGTTGATGCTACTTTGCCTGTTGCATAGAGGTAAAGCAGTTGGATTGTTGTGATGGATGGTGGGAGAAGGGACTAGTCACAGCCCGCCTGAAAGTGGCCTGGCTTTCCCTTACAATCAAAGGGTCATCTCATGCACATGGCTGTGCCTGATAAACGAGGCAGTAAAGTAGGTTGCAGCCTAACAACACTTAGAGGGTCCTACAGGAATGTGGGAGAGAAGCTGATCACCAGGGAGTGCAGGGACAGGACAAGGGGTGATGGCTTCAAGTTGACAGAGGGCAGGGTTAAGTCAGACATCAGGAAGAAATTCTTACTTTGAGGGGGGTGAGGCCCTGGCACAGGGTGCCCAGAGAGGCTGTGGAAGCCCCATCCCTGGAGCTGTTCAAGACCAGGTTGAATGGGGCTTTGGTCACCCTAGTCTGGTGAGGGTTTCCCTGCCCATGGCAGGGGGTTGGAACTACATGGGCTTTGAGGTCCCTCTCAAGCCAAGGCATTCTGGGATTCTAAAGATAGGGTCTAAAAAGCAATGTTTTCAGATGTTTCTAGGTCTGAAGTACATTTGGGATCTTGTGTAATTGTTAAGAACTGAATGGGATGGGATGGGATGGGATGGGATGGGATGGGATAGGATAGGATAGGATAGGATAGGATAGGATAGGATAGGATAGGATAGGATAGGATAGGATAGGATAGGATAGGATAGGATAGGATAGGATTTTTGTCTGATTTCGTCCCACATGCACATACCTCTTATGTACCATCCTCCAAGAAATGTAAATATTAAATGTGCCCCATGGGAGGGTAATTGATGGAAAAGAGTGATAGGTATGGAAAGGTTTCACACAAAGAAAGATTACTCAAGAGTTTCTTCATACACACTTGCCCAAGATGTCCTATGATCAGTTAAATTTCCAAGTCATGTATTACTTTGTTAACAGAGTATTGGGGAATGGTACCTGGACACATGATTTTTGTCCCTTAGATTATTACTTTTTAAAATGCATAACATAAACAATAATTTTAAAAGGGGGTAAGATGTGATAGTCCAGGATATCATACCATGGGTGTGTAGAACTGGAAGCAGGAGGATTGGTTTGGTACGAAGAGTTTGCCTGCCTGATGTTTGGAAGAAGCTGGGAGATAGTTTGCAATCAGGGATGGGGAAATGCTTTGCTCTTGTACCGAAAGTTTGGGTCGGGGTGTTCGTTGCGTAGTTTCTGATGCGAAATACAATTCGCCTCCCCGTTGTAGAGGTCTCTTTGAGAGCGGTGTTTTCAGAGGTGCAGCCCGCGTGCTGGTAAGCGGCTTCTAGAGCATGAACAAAGAATTCCATATGTGTTGCCATTTATACAAAAGGAAGCTCGGGGGGGGGAAAGGGGTGGGAGGGAGGAAAAAAAATCCCACTAACTTCAGCGTGGCGTACATGGTGATAGAGACAGTAGTTGCGAAATACTGGTTTTATGAGTATAATTCATTATACTTTCTTTGATCCAGTGTTACAAATTAGGGTCACTCGTGTCAGGAGATTAAAACCTTTTTGTCTCTCTTTGATATCAAACTATTCTTTCCCAGTCCCTTTTATCTTGCAGAGCAGCACTGAATTCCGCGGCATCTTTGTCAGCTCGCTTGCGTTATTTGCAGCAATCATTTAATTGGTTTTAGAACTGATATTATTTAGTCATACTGTCATTTGCAGCAACGGAGGCTCTTTAATATCCTAAATACGTTGAGAGGGGCTCCAGCGTTAGCTGGGTAAGCATTATGTGTAAGAGACACCACAAAGAATTTTGGGACCGTGGTGGGAGTGCAAGGTAGCTAAATTGGATAGAAGAGAGGGGGGGGTGGGAAAGGTAAAAAAAAAAAAGGGAATTAAAAAAAAAAACCCTGTACAAGTCAAAGTAAGATTGTACATCAGAAAAACTACAGCAATCTACTGAAAATTAGTAGATGATAGTCATGAGTAGCTTACAGTGAACCACGGGTACCAGCTTCCCTGAAGCACAGAAATAGGAACTTGGAGAAGCTTGTAAAAGGTGTCCTCAGGGAATCTTCCATTTTTTCACTATGATACCTTTAATCCTAGAATTGTCAAGCCACATGGAAAATAATAGGACTGAATAGTTCAGTCAGTTAAAAGTTAGTATTATTTCTTTTATCAAAAATATTAGGTCTTTCTGTGTTTCTGGAGCTGCTAGGATTTGTATAAACTTTAAAACAAGTGAAGTCAAGTCTTGAACCTGTATTGCTCTGTCTTTTTTAATTTAAGATCATTATCTGTGACTAAGCAGACTCTATTCAGTGGAAAGAAAGAACTTAAAGCCAATATTTTTTAACAGATGATTCAACGAGAGGCAGAAGTAAAGAATAAGGTAACTGCTGTGGCGTTGACAGACTCTGTTCACAATGTGTGGCATCAAGACGTTGGGAAAACTATTCGAGAGTGGATGCGAGAGGTGAGGCCGGGCTTTTTAAAGGGTTGTGGTACATAAATCTCTGTGTGGCTCTTATAAACATGCACCTTTGTCTGCTGACCAATTCCATTTCTTCAGGGAACGAAGGGCGGCACGTTGCAGGACCTTGTGGAAAACCGCGTGCCTGCGCCGGCCCCTAAAATAACCGAGATTAAAGCCATTTATGAACTTCAAGGTTAGCAGTCAAAATAATGAGAATCAGGTCTGGTGTTTCCTCCTGCTGCACAGCATTGTAGAGAGGTATATATCGAGGCAGCCCACGTGCTGCCTGGTATCTGGAGCAAGGAGGTCCTGGGCGCAGCCGGTGCTGCTGGCGTGATTTGGCGATGGTGGGAAAAGCCCATTTAAGATCTTCTTCACCCTCTTTGCACAACTGGCAAAAAAAAAAAAAAAATCCTTTCTCTCAGCAGTTTCACGAGGTGAAATTACTCATGAGGTGCCCCAAGGCTTCCTGATGAGAAGTTGGGGTATTTGCTGCTGTCCACCTACCAAGGGCTAGTAGATCCAGGATGATCTGATGATGGCCCGCAAGCACCCTTGGCTGAAGGATGCCACCATACCTTCATCATTCATTTACCACCTAATCTGGGATTGCTGAGATTGTGCAAATTGAATATGGGGTTGCTTGTGCAAATCATACTTTTTTAAGTGAGACCCACTAAGCTTCCATTTATGAGCCTCTTCCTTGCCCCATCAGGCTTGTCTCTGTGTTTTCCACGTTCCTGTTGCAGAACACTAAAATAGGAAGAGCACGTGGCAGGTCTGAGCTAGGCCTACCCTGAACTTTTTGGAAGATTTGACTTTTTCCCATGGATTTAGCAAGACTTCATGTGTAGGCTGTCTATTCCCGACTTAACCTTACAGTTTTATAGGCCGTGACTGATGGGAATAGAGAATCACCTGGGATGAAGTCTGACAGCTCTGACTTAAATGTTAAAAATATAAAGAATGGTAACCCCTACAGGCTCTGTCAAAAAAAAAAAAAAACCAATAAAAAATAAAAAAATAAAAAAAAAATCCCCATTTTCTTTATGGGAAATCAAAACCTTAAAATATATGTTACATGTAGTAAAACTGAAATTTTAAATCCTGCAATTTGAATCTGACAACTCCATTTTTCTTTATGCATTTAGTCTGAACAAGACAAGTGCATTACATTTAATTTCATTTGCAGAAAGTAGATCTTAAAGAATAAGTTAAATGATTAATGGCCTAAAAAGTGGATGGAGTGTCATAACTTACATTAGCATTGAAAATCTCCTATAAGAAAGGAGAATTTTACATATGTGAAGTGTGGCTGAGTGGTATTAAGACTAGCATATCACCTGGATATCTCTTACTTTAATCAGGTTTAAGGCTACTGGTAAAATGAATAATAATTAAAATATACACCTAATCGCTGCCTGTCTGTAGGGCTAATTGCTGTCATTGAAAGAATGAATTGTTAAAAAAGTAATTCTTCATTGGAGCTATCTCTCCTGTATCATTGGTGGCCTATTTTTAGTACCTATAGAAGTCATGATTTTTGAATTTATTAGGAGCTGTGATGAATGATAAAACAAATCATCCATTTACATATCTTGACACTGCTTTCGAGAATACTTATTTCTTACAGGCAAGTGTCACATTGTATATAAAAGCTGGTTAATTGTGTGCTAATCTTCTGTATTATCTCCAGCTCTCTGATGTAGTGTTCTATCAGTAGTTAATATTAATTTTACTTATTTCAAATGAATGTAATACTTCATAAAAAAATCTACTTCTTTTATAATTTCTACCATCTTACATTTGCAATTTCACATTCAGCTGTTAATTAAAATTACACATGCAAATTGTAAAATGTGTAATGCTTTACTACTTTAAACCTTAAAGCCTTTGTGAAATACTTCCATTTTAACCATTTTTTACTAAAAAAGTTACATTACTGGGTAGTGTGTTTGTTTTCTTCTTTTTTTTCTTTTTTTTTTCTTTTTTTTTTTTTCCACGGAGTTCAATAGTTTCATTGATCTACTGTTTCTTACAAAAATCTGCCATGCTTTGTGAACTTCACTTTCTAATCTCATACAGCAACCCTTCCTTTATGTTGTTCCTGCTCTCCCTGGTCCCAGAACAGTAGGGTTGCCTTGACAAATCTATTCAAAAGCCATTCCTCGCCCTTTATTGGTGGGGACTGAAGCCTTTGAAATTCTCTCCTCACTGCAACACAGCTGACATCTTCTTCCAGACAGAATGAATTAAGGAAATACAATAAGACACTTGATCTACCAGTCAAGGATCTTTCCACAGTGAGGACGGACTCCATGGTGCACAACTAGGGCAGCAAGCATCTACAAATACACAATACATGCTTGTTTACCAGGATAGCAATCATCCATTTTTACAATCATGATTGATGGGATGATTATTTTTTTTTTTAATTTTTTTTTTTCCAGAAATCTGTCTGAAAATTTATTGGGTCTTTCCAAAAAGTTGCACATTTATTGTCAGGTTTGGGGTTTTGCTTTTATTTTTTTTCTTCTCCCCTTAATGAAGTTAATCAGGTTTTCAGAAAACTCAGATTGGTAATAAGGGAAGCCACGTAGATCCTTGTAGTTCTGCTGCAACCCTATTAAAAATGTAGCTGCTTTATAATTACATCTCCAATTCAGTAGTTTTGGTGTCGTTTCAGTGTGTTTCAATAAAAGCATGTTACTTGCTACTTGAGTTTATAGGCTGGTCTGAATAGGTAGCATTTGGAGCAAAACATTTTAAAAATTCATGGTAAATTCATCCTGCTCAGAGGTTCAGGAATGGAAGGTAAATGTAAATGCTTCCTGAGCATAACTCCCTGAAGACCAGTATTTGCATTTTTAAATGCTCGCAGACAACTCATCCCAGCTATATTTCCAGTGGTGGGAATATTACTCTGTGGTCTCCATGACTGCCATCCAGTTGTGACCTGTTGTTTTGCGATGTCACAAACCATCCATTCCACAGCCGGCTCCCTCTAAACACCCAGAAAAATCCTGGTTTCTTAACGTTGTCCAGTGCTCAGTGCTGGTGTCAACACCTCTGTCACAGCTATGGGAAGGAAAGCTTAAAATGTGCAGTGGGTCATTCAGGCTTGGTTGGTCTAAGCTCAAAGTAGGACTTAAAGACCCACCCTTGAAGCCCGTTACATATCTCCTGAATTTCTCTTTTTACTTACTGTGAAACTACAGTATTTCACCAACAGTTAGCATGGAGAAGGTTAGCATAATGTACCTCCCAGACCCAGCTGGGACTGCAGTGGAAACTGATTTCATTATTTCGGTGTGATTGTTGTCCTTTGTTTGTAAAATGTGTTGTTTGGAGTTGTTGGGGGATTTTTTTGCTCTGAGGTTAAGTTTTGGGGAATTTATTTTTTTTGTTCAGTTTGTTTTGGCTTACCCCAAAATTGCCTGCCTGCTTTTACAGAACTGCTGCAACTGGGTGTCCAGCTCCGAGCCCCTAGACACTTCGGTGGAGTCCATGCTGCCTGACTGCCCCCGGGTCTCCGCAGGTACGTCAGTTGCTTTGCAGCAAGGCAGTGTGTATGTGTCTGTGCCCAGGAGCAGCTTGGTTATTTACCAGTGCACTTGGTTCTGAAGGCACTTTAACCCTCCTACGGCAAGATGTGGGTGAAGTTACATGTCTGCTGCTGGTTTTTACGGCCCACCCTGGATTAATTTTAATTTTTTATCTTTTTCTTTGGCTTTGTGGGGGATTGAAGTTCTCTTGTCTGCTTCTAGCTTTTATTTTTCTAGTCACCTTGCTGTCTGTAAGCAATTGATGTTGTAGGTAGGAGCTTAAGAAAAATAATAGCAGTGATGAAAAACGGGGATTTTATCATAGATCCTTGACTGAATAACTAACTTTAAGCAAGAAAAAAGGTTTTGAAGAAATACCTCAATGAAAGGCACCATTAAGCGAAATAAGTCACTTCCCTGAATCCCCAACAATGTAGGTTTACGTAGAAAATTATTTACAATGTCCAAGAATTTTGATAGAAAATTTCTGTTGTTTTGGAAATACTTGGCTGCACCCTTTTGTTAGTGAATTGTGAGTTGTAAATGGTGAGGTGCATGGGAAATAATGTACAGAGACTTTTTTTAATGTGTAATAATTCTAGAAAGTAGACGTAGTTGTCAGTGTAACCGGGAAATCTCAAATCTCTGTAGGAAAGTAATCTAAAATACATAAAGATGTTACTGAACTTTCATGTTTGATTATCAGGTTTCCTAAAAGCCATAGGTAGCGTATCTCAGTAGAATATAAAATCAGGTTCAAAGGAAGACGCAGCCTATACAATATTAATTTAAAAGCTGGAACAGTGTTTGACCTTGCTCTGTGAGACGCAGTTGTTCGTTTGACAAGTTAGAGATTCGTATCTGTCTGGATTTGCGAGGTTGTTAATGAGACCCAACCTCGCCGGTGAAACTTCGTTTACTGCTGGGTGTTTTTTTAAGGCTGGGAAGGTTTAGTGGTGCTTTCCTTGAGAGCTCACAACAACCAGGGGAGACCTGCAATCGCCGTTCTGCGGTGGGCTGGGACCTAACCATGCAGATCTGTGTTGACACCGCAGGGTAGCGTTGACATTGCTTTTTCAGTGCGTTAGGGAAATGAAGTGTTACTAAGATTTTCATAGATTCTACATCCTTCTACCAACTTTTTGCCCCTTTAGGGCCAGTCACTATTTACAGTACACTTGACACCACTGAAAATCCTCCACCCAAGCTTCCTTTCTCTTCCCTTATATTCATCCTCTGTAAATTATGTATTCTATGAAAGATATCCTACGTGTTATTTAAGAAACAGAGTGATGCTTTGGTAGGGGTGTGGGTAAGCCTTTATTTTACATTTACATTGAGGATGGGTCAAAGTGGGCATAACGTTTATTCTCCTCTCAGTGGATTCCCAACTACACCAAGGTCTTTGGCAGAATAATTGGTTTGGATGGGGTAGGCTTTCAGCCAGCAAAAGTTGGCTGTTTACATTCCATGCTTGTGTACAATGCCTCTGGATTGAGATTTCCAATGGTTTAGAAGTCCTTGTTAGAGATTTTGGACAATGGAAGCTAGCTATCCCCAGCTTGGTTCTCTATAATATAAGGATGGTTTAAAGTAGTATAGCTTTGTGTGATTACTGATGAATTTTACTTCGGTTTGCTCGTTATGTTTTTGTTTGTATGTCTTGTATTCATGTTTTACGTGGATGACTGCCAGACGTTTACAGAGGAACAAGTGAATAATTCCTAGAATATATACATATTTTACACACACACACACACACATATATATATATATTATAGTATATATTATATAATTATGTATATTATAGTATTTTAATCTATATATATGCATGATGGCATAAGTCTGCACTAGGGTGACCTGCAATGAAATGTATAAAACGCTACTAGAAGTACAAGCGTACTTGTGTTCAATGTGAGAGATTTTATTTCACTCTTCCAGAGAATTGCAGTACTGAAACAGCCCACACTCAAACACTGGCAGCATTGCCCTTGGTATTTCAATGCACAGCAGTGAGAGCGATCAGAGCAACGGGAGGAGATTTGTAAAAATGAACCTTTTTGCAGCAGGAAAGGCTCACTTTTTCCTCTTGGAACCCCATCTTTTATCTATGTTTGTGCTGAGAAGTAAGTTAAGGAATCACATCACATTAGCCAGCTTTTCCAAAAAAGAAAGAAGGGTCTGGTACTCAGTCACTCAACGTACTGGGATTTACAGGCAACCCCAGTTTGTGAGCGGTGCCTACTGCAGATCATGTCACAGTCTCTCCCTTCCAAATCACAAGAGAGAGGAATAAATGGCCGTCAAGCTGGAAAACAACTTGTATTTCCAAGTAGAGTTGTTCAAGCTTTTGATTAGAGCATTATTAAGTAATTAAAATGTTTGCTGTAATTCATTCATGTCTCGCTCAGTTACAGAAAGGAATGAATACACTTTAATCGTTAAACATTGTGGGCGTGAGAACAATAACAGTACAGGGAAAGTAAGCCACAATAAACCCATTTTCTGTCCTTGTGGAGAGAGGTGGGGTAACTGCGTGCCCCACCTTCATGGTCTTTCCACATCTCAAGGATTTGGTTGGAGGTTAGTGTCACAGTTCAACATCTTCTTGCCACGGGTATCATCACATCAAAGGGATTTTCCTCTAAAATTTCCCAGTTTTCCTGTGGACTGTATGTAATCCTAAAAGGCATCTCATGCATTGTTGAGAGACATACCTCCACGTCTTCCATCAGACATGGAGCTCCTCTTGAAGCTATCTGCCCAACACCACACATCTTGTTGCCCTTTCCATATTTTTCCAAGAAGAGTAAGGCATTCTTCCTCATCAGAGGAGAGCCCACCACTCTCCCTCAGTCATTTATCTTTAACCTGGCAGGGCTGTCCACCTTGTCATTCTCCTCTGCTCCTTCTCTGATTTCCAGCTTTGGAGTGCTCCCATCGGTAAGGTCCTCGGCTGTGGCACTGTCATCTTGCTGGCTTGGAGGAGCCCTGAGAGTATCCTCTCTGGTTTATGTGAAAAACCCTGTCTTCCACCCTCTTCAATTTCAGCCCCCTTTAAAGACCTCTGTTAGACCTGAGGTCATCTTCCACATCAGTCCTATTCCACCTTCCTAACAGAGTCAAACCAGTCCTCACTTCTGTCTCAGAGGAGATGGACCCATTTCTTATCTATCTAAGCTACAAGCAAACGTAGGGTGAAGACTTTAAAACCAGTCTGTACATTAAAGCTCACCATATAAGACAGGGTAGGGTTGGGAGTCTTACTGGTTAGGAGACTGGAGGTCAACATGCAGTTTGGTACAGGCAGTGGGTAGATGTTTTAATGGCAGGTTGCATCATGTTACAGCCAACCATATTTGTCATTCACTTAATGTCTCTGAGACCTTACAGCATTCATCTGTTCTGGAGCAGGGTGTTCACAAGCCCTTTGGGAAGCCATCCTGCTGGAGATGTGCTAGGAGGAACAGCTGAAAGTGGGGATGGTAGAAAGCAGATCCATGGAACTGTGTCCATCTCTGCTGCTGCTCAGGAATTATACCAGTTCAATTTCAGAATAATGGCCAGAACATCAGCCCAGGGGAGGGACTGTGGTGAATTTCACCAGGTATACATGGCCTCTATTCTCCTGAATATTAATATTTTGCGGTGCCTCATGGGGAGCACCTTGGTGTTTGGGTAAGATACATTCCTTCGCTCGTGTGTTTCTGCCACTGAAAGCTTTTTGTTTAGGAGAGAAGATTAAACTTCACTGTATTTTGCCAAAGTGGATAGGAACCAACAGTCATTTGCATAATCAAATAAAAAGAAGTTATTGTAACATTAGTAAAATGAATTGCCTAATCAAATCCTTTTAAAGCCTTTCTAGTTGACCCCCAAAATCACTAGCTATTCTTTTAACAGTTGCAGCCAGTGTAGTTAAAACATTGTAAAATAAGGAAATTATAACATCGGAAGACAAACAAGATGACACAATAGAATGAAACGTTGACAGTAATCAAGGAAAGCTCTATTCATGGGAGCGCCTAGACTTGAAAATATGTCTCTGTAACAAGGGAAAAAGTGCAAGAATTAATTCCTGTAGCTGAATAAAGTGATCTCAGTCGAGTGGGAGAAAAGCGAACTCTCTGTTTGGGGGGGGAACAGGTGTGACCTGTGCTGGTGGTGCAGTTTTAAACTCTGAACAGTGTCCTGATGGAGTCCTCAGATGGAGTATTCCCTGGTACCAAACGTCAAGGATGGTACATACGTTTCATTTCGTTTCAGCAAGCCAAGCACGGCACTTTTTTTCTGCTTTTTTTTCCTTTTTTTTTTACTTTGAATTCAGAATATTTATTATTTCTAACAGGCTACTGCAGGTGTTTGGGGGCCTTGATAGATAAATAGATAGAAGGAAAAAAATTGGCTTCACAGAATGGTTGAAGAGGGAAGGGACTTCTGTAGGTCATCTGTTCCAACGCCCTGCTCAAGGACTGGAACATCTCCCCTTTGAGAATAGGCTGAAAGAACTGGGACTGTTCAGCCTTAAGAAGAGAAGCCTGAGAGGGGATCTGATCAATGGTTATCAATAGCTGAAGGGTGGGACACAGGGGGACATGGGCAGCCTCTTCTCAGTGTCTGTGGGGATAGGACAAGGGGCGATGGCCTCAAGTTGGAGCACAGGGAGTTCCCCCCAATGTGGGGAAGAACTTCTTCCCAGTGAGGGTGAGGGAGCCCTGGGACAGGCTGCCCAGGGGGTGTGGTGTCTCCTTCTCTGGAGAGATTCCAGCCCTGTCTGGATGCCGACCTGTGTGCCCTGTCCTAGGGACCCTGCTTTGGCAGGGGGTTGGACTTGATGAGCTCTGGAGCTCCCTTCCAACCCTTACGGTTCTGTGATTCTGTGATCACGACTACCTGGAGCTGATTGCCCAGGACTATGTCCGGCCTTCCATAAGCTCCATTGCAAGTCAATAAAGATACCATGGTCATGGTAATTATTAGTCACATAAGGTTGTGGGGGGTTTATTGGTGTATTTGCCCCATTCCCAGTGACCCCACAGAGTTGTGTCATTACTGTGTGGGGTGCTGGACAGTTGTGTATGGTTTAAGTCCATACATGAGGGAAGATGGAGTGGAGGTAGTGGCAGTTTTCCAGCCCTGGGTTAGATGTTCAGCTTTGTGTGTGTCAGCACCAAAAGGGAGCCCTGGGCATTGCATGGATGTTCAGAAATCAGTTGTCCTCCCACTTTACCTTTCTGAATCCTTTTAACAGAGAGAGGGGACAGTGGGGGACTGGTGGAGTTTGTCCCAACAAGGAGAGGGATTGTCATCCGTTGATCCTCTCTCAGTAAGAACACAGCCAGAAGCATTTCTGCCTGTGTGTTAAAGTCTCCCTGTGTACTTTAAGGCTTGGGTTGGTTGGATTTTCTCAGAGGTTTTTTTTTTTTCCATATGCACATAAGAGGTTTGTGGTTCAAAACAAATGAAAGACGAGATTCTGCAGAGCTCGCTGAAAAACAGGGGAAAGCTTGTTACCTGCTGCTTTTGAGTCCTTGGCATAGCTTGATTTAATATCAAGACAAGAATATGGTACTAAACAGTCCCCTCGAGACCGCTGCTTTGTGCTAAGTAATAGAATAGCATCAATAATCCTTCCATGGGGCTACAGTAAATTTAAGTAAAGTTATTCTGGACTGTTAGATCTGCTTAAAAGCACTGATCCAAGAAAGTGAGCGCATCGCTTGCGCAGCGAGCGTTCCCCTGGAAGAACAGGCGTGCAGGCCAGCCCCTGCACAGGCTTGCACCAACTCATTGGATAAAGCCCTTCCAGCAAAGCTCACGTTGATACCAGGGGACACGAATTACCCATTAGATTACAGAGGTGGTAGTTTTTTGTTGGCTCCGCTTAACAGGTGACTTCTGCCTGCTGTTCTAAGAGTTCAGTTGTGTATCTCTGCAGAAAAGCCTCGCCACGCTGCAGATGCACCCCATGCTGAGCAGATCCTGGGGTTCAAACAGGAGGATCTCCAGCGAGGTTAAATGGGCTCCGCAGCACCGCGGGGTCTGTGCGCAGAGGTAATTGCTTGAATGAGGCTTGCGACAGCCATAGGGAAGGGCCAACTTATTCCCTCCTGCTTTCTTCTTTCTTCCCCCCCCACCCCAGCTTTATTTGCGCCACGCTACACTCCCACTTTCAAGCATTTAAGGATCTTGCTCACAACAAGCAATGCAGAAACAATCACAGAACTGTGTCAAGCACCGAGACAATATCCTCAGCAGCTTTAAACCAAGTTTACTGTTTTTCTCTCTTTAATCCATTTGATGATGCCAGTTCTGTGTTCGCTGTGACCCGGGGCAGGCGTCCAGTAGCTCCAGCAATGGAAGGAGGAAGTACCAAACAACATGCTCTTTGTGATAGGGCAGATTATGCCACTTTGCCAAAAATGTTATTTCCACATTCACCTTGTCATCCGTGGAGATTAAGATTACAGTAATCAGTGATTCCTGCAAAGCTCTTTGCATTTTGTGGTTCTACACGTGTGCAGTTAAAGACAGAATCACAGAATCACAAGGTTGGAAAAGCCCTTTAAGCTCGTTAAGTCCAACCATTCCTGTCCTGGGCTAAACCATCTCCCTGAGCACCTCATCTCCCCACCTGTTAAACACACCCAGGGGTGGGGACTCAGCCCCCTCCCTGGGCAGCCTGGGCCAGGCCCTGACAACTCTGCCAGGGAAGAACTTTTCCCTCCCAGCTGAGCTGACCCTGCCCTGGCACAGCTTGAGCCCATTGCCCCTTGGCCCATCTCCTGTCCCCTGGCTGGAGAGACCATCACCCACCTCTCTGCACCCTCCTGGCAGGGCAGGGGAGGTGGGGAGAAGGTCTCCCCTCAGCCTCCTCTTCTCCCGGCTGAACACCCCCAGCTCCCTCAGCTGCTCCTCAGAGGATTTACCCTCCAGCCCCTTCCCCAGCCTGGCTGCCCTTCTCTGGACACGCTCCAGGCCCTCCATGTCCTTCTGGTAGTGAGGGGCCCAGAACTGGGCCCGGAAGTTAAGGTGAGGCCTCCCCAGTGCCCAGCCCAGGGTCACAATCCCTTTCCCAGACCTACTGGCCACACTGGGTCTGGCACAGGCCAGGATGCCATTGGCCTTCCTGACCCCCTGGGCACACTGGTGGCTCATGTTCAGTCAACGTATTCAGTTCTGTCAGTAAAAGCTCTGCACTTTGGAGAAAAGATGAAGCTCCGCACCATTTTGTTGGGGTGGCAGGCTCCTGCATTTCACTGCACATTTTAAGGTCTTTACAGCGTTGACAGCACAGGTGGAGGGATGCAGGAAGCTGCAGAGAGCTTTTCTTCCTGGCATCCTCACCATCCTCACATGCCTCAAGTGTTAGTCCTGCGCTCCCATTTCTGCTGCTGCACGTTGCCCATCGGGGCCTGGAAATCATTACAGAAACTTTTGAAGCATCAGCCTTGTCTCAGCCACAGCTCTGGCAGTTGCAGGGCTAAGTCCAACTTTAACTGATGTCTTCTTAGCGAGGAAGTAAGTAGCTTTTTCCTTACTCCCAGCTCTTCAAAGGCACTCTTCTTTTAGTCTCCTGCTCAGCCTCAGGAGTTGCAGGCAGCTTTTCGTTTCCTGGATAATACCTAGCTGGATGTGAGCTCCTATGTTGTGTTTTGAGGAGCTTAGCTTTGCGGTGCTTGGGAAAGGACAAAAATCTACATGTACCTGTTGAATGACATCATGGATTCTGATCCAGAACACTGGAGCCCCCAAAGTAAATACGAAAATGTGAATTTCAAAGCATTGGCTTGAAGTACCCAATGTTGCTGTGCTCAGGGAGTTCAATTTTATATGGATTTTGATTTTCCAGTGCATTTTTGTAACTTTTTATGCATCCTTCTAGGATTCAATGTACAATCAGTACCCTTATTTTGTAGGACAAAGCACTTAAATTTGTGTACAGCCCTTACAAAGTAGTTACATCTCTGTAAGACAGTACGGATGTTGGAGCAACTATTCTGTCAAAAATTACTCTGGCACTCAAACCTATCTATTTACCATCACTTTTTTTTTTTTTTTTAGAGTGCAGTGAACTAGTTAGAGTGATGTATGCTTGCCTCAGCGTCCCTGAGGCGGTCTTTGATTGCAGTAATAATGAATAATGTAAATTATTACAGACAGATATTTCCTACAAAGTGTTTGACAACTGTTAAACTGCTGTGACCATGGCTGCCCATGCTACTTAATGCTGCCTCGTTAGCACTTTGTGTATCCCTGTCTGTCTACACATCGGTTGAAGTCTTACTCTAGTGTGTGACTGCAAACTCTTGAGTTTGGGAACCTCTCCTTGAGTTTGGAAACTTCTTGGGCTTCTTCTCAGACCATGCAGGTGATGCCAGAATAAGTGCTGCTTAGCCTCTCCTCCACATGGTTCTATACTCACACCTTGGCTTCTTGCAGCACTTACAAGCACAAGATTTCCAAGTGACAGTTTAGACTGATGATTTAAAGAGACTATGTGAAGTATAATTAAGTGAATGCTAAAAATCCAATTTAGTATTAGTTCTGTCTGTACTAGTTGTGCCTGTTGAAGGGGAAAAAACTAGAACAAGAACAGCAATGGATTGGGGAAGGATCTGGAGCACAAGTCTGATGGGGAACTACTGAGGGAACTGGGGGGATTGATCCTGGAGGACATCGAGGGAAGACCTCATGGCTCTCTGCAGCTCCTGGGAAGGAGGCTGTGGCCAGGTGGGTGTTGGTCTCTTCTCCCAAGTAACAAGCGGACAACAGCAAATGGCATCAAGTTGTGCCTGGGCAGGTTTAGGTTGGATAGGAGGAAAAATCTCTTCCCCAAACGGGCTGTGCAGCACTAGAACTGACTGCCCAGGGCAGTGGTGAAGTCACCGTCCCTGGAGGGTTTTTTAAGCCATGTAGATGTTGTGCTCAGAGCCATGGGTTAGTGGTGACCTTGGTAGTGCTAGGATATCGGTTGGACTTGATTGTCTTAAAGGTTTTTTCCAGCCTAAAAGATGTTGTGATCCTAGAAGTCTATGAATATGTGAGGGTGGGATTCACATTGACTTTTTCCGCCAGAGCACATCAGAATATGCCCTAGGAGAAACAGGGTTATTTCCACCTCCTCTTGCTATTTGTGATGTCAGTAAAAGCTTTCTTCATGTGGTGCCTCACCGCCACCTTTTTACTCCCAGCATGTACCCAGCCTCTCTATACACATAGGCAGTGTTGCATCAGACAGTACACCTTGCTCCTTACCACTTAATTGGTGTGTAAAAGCATGGTTTAAGTGTGCCTTCCACAGGGTGGAAGAGAAGGCCATCTCCTCTCAAATACCTCCAGGCTCCATTCCAGCCATAGCAAATCTCTTTACGTAGGTCTCAGTAAGTTTTCATTAAGCACTGTGGTGGGATTGGGCTTGAACGTTAGTGTTTGTATGCCAAGGTGCATCCACATTGCTCTTAGTATATTTTACAAAGTACTTTTACTGTGTTTCATCCTGTGAAGCTACAGCATCTATAGGGATCTGGCTCATGAGTGTAATTGCGTAAAGGTTGTATTCCTGCTAGAGCTCAGCACCTGTAAGGATATATTCCCTGAGAGATGTAATCAGATTCGATAGCAAAGTTTTTATTTGGGTTGTCATGCCATCCAAAAGATGATTTACATTTCAGCCTGCATTTTCTGTTAGAATCCAAATTTGGGTTTGGATTTGTCAGAATATTTTTTAAAGGTTTACTTTCAGTTGAAAACTTTTGGACTTCTTTTTTTTCCCCCCACAAATGTCTATACTAGGAAGGACATCTAGATCACTTATTCTCAGCTTTTACATGGAAGTGTTTAACTTTTGACCAGATGTTGTTATGTTGAGATTTACACCTGAGTTTGGTTAAAATGTGCCTTCTGTGAAGTCGTTCAACCTTGGCTGGAAGGATTCAAGAGATGGAGAATCCATTGCTTCCTTCCTTTTGTAATTTGTCAAACTGTTAAGAGGAGTGGCTCATTTCTGGTTTAGCTTTCTCTGGTTTCAGGTTCCAGCCTTTAGTTCTTCCTGTGCCTCTTTCTACTAAGTCAGAGAGCCCTTTAGTACATGGGCTTTTTCTCCCATGAAAATCCAGTGAATTAGATACTGAAATCAAGTCAACACTCAATTTTCTTCTGGGAAACTAAATGGATTTGAGTTCTTTAAGTTTCACTGCAAGTTAATTTCTCCAGGTTTTAAAGGCTTTTATACATTTTTCAGGGGGTTCCAGTCCTTCAACATCTTTTCTTTGCAATGGACATGTCTGTATCTCACTGATGAGATGATACACAGACTTCAGACCCTCACTGCCTGGTTTTCTCCTGTTTCATTAGCCAACAGCCATATTTGACTCTTTTATCACAAGTTACCCCCCAAAAATACATCAACCAATTGGATGGAGTGGTAAGCACTGAGGATGATCGTTGTACAGTGGGTGACTTAAATGAAAATTTTAATGAACTGGGTTTCTCTTCCCTAAAGAAAAGTAGATTTCCTGGGAGGAAAACCAGCAGAGGAAGACAGACATGTCAAAAGTTCTAATAAATTTTTAAAATATTTTAAAAATTTGAACTTGTTCTTCATGTCCACCGTGCCTAAGGTAGGAATTTAAGGATTTACATGCACATTTTTCCATTATTTTTCTTGAGATTTAGGTCTGTGGAGGTAGCGATGTCTGAAATTGTGGATTGTGATTTTTCCCATCTTTTATGAATTCCCCACTATTGTAGTGTTACTTAAAATAAATATCAGTAGCCAGTTAGCTGGTTTAAGACCCTGCAAACCTGCCAATTTAGAAATACTTACCCCGAGAAGATATTGACGAGCAGTGAAAAAGAATGTACTTCTTCAAACTTAGCCTTTTTTTTTTTCTTTCCCCCAAATTGAAACATATATTGAACAATTTCATGCTTTCTTTTGCATTGCTATTTACAGTTTAACCCTCTCCATCTGAAAATTGACATATGTTTGCTCTGGATCGCATTTGTTGCTTGTTTATAAAAGAAAGTTCTTCATTGTTCTAAGTTTACCAGCCATAGGTTGTTTTTCGTCCAATAACTTTAGCTTCCCTTATGATCTTTTTATGCAAGCGATTTCCAACTTCTATACTTTTCTATACTCCTTGACCTATTTCACTTTCCTTCCCAAACCAGGAGAACTAATGTTCTGCTTTAGTATTTTTTGGCATCCAACAGCCTTTTTAAAAATAACATTCGTTCATTCATTTATGTTTAAATAGCTTATCTTCATTAAATTTACTAATCTGGTTCCTACACTGAAGAAAATACCCTTTTTAAAGCACCAAGAGTGTGTATTGCTGGCTGAGGCTTCTCTCTGTTTAATCCCACCCCATGCTATCAGATATAGTGTATTGGCCTGTCCCAAGCAGCCGCCCATTTGTCTTTACCCATCACAACACTGGGTAAAATCATGGAAAGCACTATACTTCCCCTACCCAGGGCTCAGTCCTGGGTCCAGTTCTGTTCAACATCTTTATCCATGACCTGGAAGAAGGGATCAAATGTTCCCTCAGTGGGTTTGCAGATGACACTGGGCTGGGAGGACTTGTGGATCTGCCTGAGGGTAGGGAGGCTCTTCAGAGGGATCTGAACAGGCTGGGCCCATGGGCTGAGACCAAGGGGAGGAGGTTTAACAAGGCCAAGGGCAGAGTCCTGCACATGGGACAGAACAACCCCACGCAGCGCTACAGGCTGGGGGAGACTGTCTGGAGAGCTGTCAGGCAGACAAGGACCTGGGGGTGTTCGGTGACTGCTGACTGAACACGAGGCAGCAGTGTGCCCAGGTGGCCAGGAAGGCCAAGGGCATCCTGGCTTGTGCCAGACCCAGTGTGGCCAGCAGGTCTGGGAAAGGGATTGTGCCCTTTCACTGGGTACTGGGGAGGCTGCACTTCAAGTGTTGGGCTCAGTTCTGGGCCCCTCACTACCAGAAGGACATGGAGGGCCTGGAGCGTGTCCAGAGAAGGGCAGCCAGGCTGGGGAAGGGGCTGGAGGGCAAATCCTCTGAGGAGCAGCTGAGGGAGCTGGGGGTGTTGAGCCGGGAGAAGAGGAGGCTGAGGGGAGACCTTCTCCCCACCTCCCCTGCCCTGCCAGGAGGGTGCAGAGAGGTGGCTGATGGTCTCTCCAGCCAGGGGGCAGGAGATGGGACAAGGGACAATGGCACCAGGGCAGGGTCAGCTCAGCTGGGAGGGAAAAGTTCTTCCCTGGCAGAGTTGTCAGGGCCTGGCCCAGGCTGCCCAGGGAGGGGGCTGAGTCCCCAGCCCTGGGTGTGTTTAACAGGCAGGAGATGAGGTGCTCAGGGAGATGGTTTAGCCCAGGACAGGAATGGTTTGACTCCATGAGCTTAAAGGTCTTTTCCAACCTTGTGATTCTGTGATACCTTTTTATATTAGAAAACCATCATTCATAGTTTTTAGGAACTTCTTTTATTTATCACCACCAATACCCATCTACCAAGTTGGTGCTTTCCAGGGTGATGAAGCTCTCCATTGCATTGCAGAGGTGTGCTCAGGGAGGAACTTACTCCATTCTGTGGTTTGCCAGGGCTGTCCATCACAAACCTCCCCACCAGCATCTCATCCTGGGCTTTTTTAGCTCGCTAGTGTTTGTGCAGTGGGACTCAATCTCAGATTTATCAGCAATGTTGGAATGACTAACTGGTTTTGGAACACAGCACAGCATCTTCACCACTTTTATGCACCTGAATCACTCTAAATGGGTAATAAACAGGCATTTTAATACTTCAGGCATACAAATTATCTCAATGGCTGTCAGCAATGCCAATTATATTAAATTCCTGCTCATGGCTGCAGTTGGACAGCAAACAAGAATCGAAAAAACTCCTAGCAGGGGCATGGAATTGATTTTAACATTCCTTTTCTTTTTCTTTGCCACAGAAATTAATGTTATTTGCGACACATGGAGGTTAAATTTATATCGTATTTGCCATCTTAGCACCCTGCCCTCAAGTTGCTAATTTAACAGTTTTCTGGCGGCTTCAGCTAGCTCTCAGCCGGAAAGATGAGTTTCCCAACCTGTGAGATGATAACCAAAAGATGAGAAACACAGAGCAGTGCCATTTTTAGAGGCCCCTTTCACAGTGTATTTGCACTTTAAACTTTCTCCTATCAAGGAACATGCCTATGTTTGGAGAGCCCAATTTTTCCATCAAGAGGACTTGTCATTTCCTGCTAACCAGTGTCAGCGGCTCATCTCTTCATGTTAACGTGCAGGGGCAGTGAAGTGACTTGTTTTTAATGCATTGTGATTGTTACCTGTTTATTAAAAGCAAAAGCAAACAACTGCTGGTGTTCAGATACTGATTGTTTACACAGTGTAAAAAACAAGGCTGATTTGGGCAGACATACTGTATTCCTGCATTGTGACATGAAAACCAGACCCTATGTGATAATTGTTTTCAACATATTTATCTTGATCTTCTGCATGCTTACGTAGTCCAATAAATCATAGATTCATAGACTCATAGAATAGCATGGGTTGGAAAAGACCCCAAGGGACATAGAGCTCCAACCCGCCTGCCACAGGAAGGAACACCAACCTCAGGCGTGGAGCTACACAAGGTTGTCCAGGGCCCCATCCAACCTGGCCTTGAACACCCCCACGGACAGAGCACCTACCACCTCTCTGGGCAGCCTGTTCCAGCCCCTCACCACTCTCTCTGCAAAGAACTTCCCCCTAATATGTAATCTAAACCTTTCCTCCTTTAGCTTCACTCCACCCCCTTGTCCTGCCAGTCTCTGCCCTTTAACAAGCCCATTCCCCTCCTGTTCCTCTGCTCCCTTCAGGGACTGGCAGGCTGCAATGAGGCCCCACCACAGCCTTCTCTTCTCCAGGCTGAACAAGCCCAGCTCCCTCAGCCTCTCTTCATAGGGGAGGTGATAATTTAGTGAACCACATTTGATAATGAATATTTTTTTAATTATAACCCAATTTTTAATGTAAAGGAAGGGAATAGGACATTTGTCATGTTGTGCTGCCATTCAGCAAAGCTTGGACAGGCTGGAGAGCTGAGCACGGAGAAACTAGATGGGGTTTAATAAAAGCAAGTGGAGAGTCTGGCACCTGGGAAGGAATAACTGGTGGAATCAGTACAGGCTGGGGGTGACCTGCTGGAGAAGAGCTCTGCGGAGAAGGACCTGGGGGTCCTGGTGGGTGACAGGTTAACCATGAGCCAGCAGTGTGCCCCAGAGGCCAGGACGGCCAATAGGATTCTAGGGGACATCAGGAGGAGTGTGGCCAGCAGGTCACAGGAGGGGATCCTCCCCCCCTCTGCTCTGCCCTGCTCAGGCCCCACCTGGAGTGTTGTGTCCAGTGCTGGGCTCCCTGGGATCAAAGAGCCAGGGATCTCCTGGAGAGAGTCCAGAGGAGGCTACGAAGGGGATGAAGGGCTTTGAGCATCTACCCTGTGAGGAAAGGCTGAGTGAGCTGGGGCTGTTCAGCCTGGAGAAACGAAGACTAAGGGGGGACCTTATTAATGTCTATAAATATCTGAAGTATGGGATGCAGGAAGAAATGGCCAGCCCCTTTTCAGTGGTCTGTGGGGACAGGACAAAGGCCAATGGCTGCAAGTCAGAGCATAGGAAGTACCGCACCAACATGGGGAAGAACTTCTTCCCAGTGAGGGAGCCCTGGGACAGGCTGCCCAGGGGGTGTGGAGTCTCCTTCTCTGGAGAGATTCCAGCCCCGTCTGGACACCGACCTGTGTGCCCTGTCCTAGGGACCCTGCTTTGGCAGGGGGTTTGGACCCCGTGGACTCTGGAGGCCCCTTCCAAAGTCTATGATTCTATGATCCGTCCGGAATTCTCCAACGCAATCACGCATGTGGGAATGGTACATAAGCTCTCAGAACACTTGTTCCCCAGGAGCAGGCATCCTTTCGCAATTCTGGGAAATTGAACTCCAAGGATCCATCTTTACTCAAGAGTGGATGCATTAAAAAGTTTGTTATTTGGGGGCAGAGGTCAGGAAATCTTCTGATGCAGTGTGGTCCGTGCAGCGAAACCTATTGCCTTTTTCAGCACAAAAAATTTCCCATAAAACCAGACACTTGAAAGATGATGAAGATTTTGTGAAGCGGTGCTCTGCTGGGCTCTGATAATAAGGCACATTAGGGCTGCGAGATAGGATTGGTTTTGTTTCAGGAGTGCTCTAGACGTTTAGGATTTTGGCAGTTTCCTGCTAGTGATTGCAGACCTTGGGCTCATGCATTAGGTACAGTTCGCAAATTCAGCACAGCTTACGAATCTTGCACATTTCTTGTGGCAGCTGGGGACCTGATTCAGCTGCCAATACAGATTCTTGGTCATTTTGGTGGGTCTCACATCACTTCTCTTGTCTCTGCAGACCATTACTTTAAACCACACACTGAGTGTGAGCTGATGACAATTTTTAAGAGTAGGGTAGGGTTTTTTCCTTCTTTTAATGTCCCTGGATGAAACTTAACTAAGTATTTTTGTCATGCTTGCTTTGATATAATTCTCTCCATTAGCACACATCTCGTGTCCTCCAGGAAAGTGTCAGCTTCTCATAAAGATCTACCTGCCTGTGTGGAAGAGGAGGTGCAACCACAGGGGATGGGGATCTGCAGAAGTACAGGAGGGACCTTGAGTTGTCAGTTGGCAATTTGGTCACCTTCCTTTGAGATGTTGGCTTGAGACCCCTTCCTCTGGAAAGGGAGTTTAAGTTGGTCCATGCTTCTAATGTCAGTGGTCTTAATTGCTGCACCATTGTATAGGAGAAGCCTCTTCTTTCTTCATCCATCCTAAACAAGAGTGATTCTTGCTCAGTTTTTCTCAAGGGACATCATTGCTAGTCTCCCATGATTTTGATTAACCAGTCTGTACTAATTGATTATTTTTACCAATCCCTTGTAAATGCCATGCATTTTTGAGAAAGTGGATCATGGGATGGTGTACCCTCATAGATGGAGAGGCAGGATGTTCACTCAGGCTGACAGTGGGGCTTTTTTACACACTGAGGAGGAATCGGTGGCAGAAGAAGAACCCAGAGATTGGGTTTTGTATTTATTGTCTCTGGGCAAGGACAAAGTGAAGGGAAACCACAAACATCCAGAGGAGATGGCACCAAACTGCCATGAGCTTTCCACCAGCTGAACAGCTCTGGTTGCTTTTGTGGAGCCAACCCAGCAAGAGCATGCCTTAAACAGCCATGGGACTGGGAAACAGGTGTCCCTGGGCAAGTCACCATGCTGCATTGTGCCAGTAGAAGGTGCACACATGTAACTTGGCAAGATCTGTTCTTGTATCTATACACATCCTTTACATCTTTTTTCCAGAGCAGCTCAGGGATCAGTAGAGAAGCAAGGACTTTCTTTTGGTTTTCTGTGTGTTGATCACAAAGTCTGGGGTTTTTTTATTAAAGGTTTAGAAATTCCAAATGGAATGGAAGTCTGAACATTTTTATTGTGTACTGTCAGATCATTTCACTTTGCTTTCTAAGAATCACAGAGCTGTAGGGGTTGGAAGGGACCTCCAGAGGCCGTTGGGTCCAACCCCCTGCCAAAGGAGGGTCCCTAGGACAGGGCGCGCAGGTCGGCATCCAGACAGGGCTGGAATCTCTCCAGAGAAGGAGACTCCACACCCCCTGGGCAGCCTGTCCCAGGGCTCCCTCACCCTCACTGGGAAGAAGTTCTTCCACATGTTGGTGTGGAACTTCCTTTGCTCCAACTTAAGGCCATCACCCTTTGTTCTGTCCCCACAGCCCGCTGAGAAGAGGCTGGCTATCTCCCCTTGTGTCCCACACTCTTCACTACTTGTTGGTGCAGGGAAGTCCTTGTTTCTGCTTGCTTATGTCTTCACTGGAACTACATTTTTATTTGTGTGGTTTTAACAGTGGATGCTCAGCTTCCAGTCTGTACCCACGGATAAAAAATGTTACCTCAGTAACAGAGGTACCAGCTGCCACACGGGAATTGATTTGTCATCATCTGAAGCTTTTACCAAGCATGTAAAAATTATTCCTCGTATAAATGAGGAAATAGAAATTGACTGTGAATGGTTATTCTTTCCACACACAGGCTCTTTTGTTATACATTTTATTAATGCTGGCATGATTTTTCTGAGCTACAATCTCTTTCTAAACTTCTGCTCAGATTTAGTGCCCAACTTTGTTTAATGGTGCTAAATGATTTACTGAAGATTTACAAGTGAGGCTTCATCTGCCACAGAGACTCTGCGCTGAGTGCTGTCCCTAAATATGGTATTGTGTTAGCATTAATATGGATATTGATGCAAAATCAATGCAAATAGACTTCACGTCTAATCCCACACTCCCTTGCTCAAGTTCACTGGCAGCAGCAGCCAGTTACTTCTTTGATTTCAGTGCTGGATATGCAGTATTTATGAGGGGTTGCACTTTGCAGCCTTACTTTGGTTATCATTATGCCTATGCACATTAAAACAGGTTTTGGAACTAAATTAATTTCAGCATTTTTGTTGGAATTCTCTTGGACAAAGTTGAGTTTGGGCCTTGGCTTATTTAGCCCATTGTTTAGCCTGGCAGAGACAGCTCCAGCTTCTCGAAGGTGCAGGGTGTAATTAGCATCTCTCAAGCTATATCTAGAAGACTATTCGCGACACTGTTCACAGGGGTCAGTGCCCACCATGTGCAGGGCAGGATTTGGCCATTTCACACGTACTTCTCCTCTGGATGGCTTGAGGAAAAGGCATCTGGCTGGGGCGCACTACTAGGCCGTAATTAGTGTAACTAACAACTAATATGAAAGAGCAGGATAGAGGTCACCACGAGACTTCAAAGGTCTTAACAGGGTAAGGTTGGAGGGCAGTCTATCCCCTCGCTTAATCTGTTGCCATATCTTCTGAGATTTGTTGAAATCTTCAGTGACCTCTAACCTTGACGTGTTGCTCTCCTGTAATTTACCGGTCACATGCCATTTCCTTTATTCCTGCCCGTTTAGACAGGCGTGGGTCTTTGTGATCAGGGTCTCCCTTTTCTCTTCAGATATAAGTGTGCCCAGGTAAACAGCTCTTTGATGTGGAATAAAGGCCATGGCTTTAGGCCGCGGCTTTAGGCCGCCTCAGTGCTTCTGCCCTGCAAGCTTCGGGCTCGTCAGAAACAGTTGGTTTGCTGTGGTTCACCTTGTGGTTTGTAGGTGGCATTTGACATGTAGATGAGGCTCAGGTTGAAAATCTAGCTGTTAGAATGAATAATATTAAATATAAATCACAGAATCACGGAACTGTCGGGGTTGGAAGGGACCTGCAGAGATCATCGGGTCCAACACCCCTGGCAAAGCTTCTCAAAAATGGCTCACCTTCTGGGAAAATTCAGTAGATATTCTTCCACAGCATTTCAGGAAGGGAGACAAATATCCATCAGGAAAACTCTCCTGCTCCTGATGGTTTAGGGAAGGGGTTTGATCCCAGACTTGGCGTTGTGTCTTTCCCATCAGTGCTTACACAGATGCATGGATTTCCTTAGCGAAGCATTGAAATGCATTCCCTCTGCCCAAGGCATCAGGCAATCACTTCTCCTTGATGCTGCCTATCCCAAAGTGATGGGCTGAGCAGAGGGAAGAGATTCCTTCTCTTCCCCTCCATGGATGCTTTGCCTTGGGAGAGCTGTGGCCATTCCCACACCAGGAAGACAAGTGGATCCCTCCAGCTACACCAACAGGGATGGCCTCTGACTTCCACCTTGGCTGCTCCAGCATCCCACCCTAGAGCGTCTCCTCCTCTGTGAGCAGGAAAACGCTCAAAATTGATTCAGCAAAGCGAAGTAACATGCAGCAAGCTACGTACCCACACCAAGCGTGGGTTTAATTATCCTTTTAACCAATTAAAGCACTTTAAAAGGGCGACCAAGAGGGAGTGAGAGCAGCCCAATGTTAGATTTAAAGTTCAACAGGAGAAAAAAAAAAGAAAAAAAAATCATACAAGGATTTCACAAGCAATGACACTTGGATGGTATTTGGAAAATCTTTTTCTTTCAAGACTATCTTGCGATTAACTATGGGAGTAGCACATCAAAGCTGCACTGACTTCAAAGCTTAGAACCACTTACGGCTTCCAGCTATTACTAAAACCTACCACTTCACCCTGCCAGCAACTCATCTCAGCTGCCTCTTTAAGTTACACCCGTCTACTTCCTGCCCTCTGATTTTGGGGAGGGGGAAAAAAAGGGGGGGGGGAAACCCACCACAAAAGAAAAAAAAAAAACCAAAAAAACCCCATGTAAAAGGGGTAAATATAGCTGTTCACGCTGGAGCAATGTCAAAGTCAAGGAGGGGGGAAGCAGATGGAGGTGTTAAGACATTAAAGATTTAGTACAAGCTCAGTGGTGATTCACATTTGCACCCTCTTATTTGGCCAAGCTGTAACAAAGCCACCTGCTTTGAGGAAGTTTCCTGACTGCGTTAAAGCTCCTGAATGAGATGAGCAAGAGGGCTCAGGTGGTATTTAGGTCCAGATCTTACTCACAGCCAGGAACGAGCAGAGATGCTTTGGGGCTCTGGGATGTATCCTCCACAGCACATGCCATGACATCAGTTCCCATCCCTGTCCCGTAGCAACGGCCCCTGCTCTGTGATCCACAGAGATACCTGTTTCTGCACCTGAAAACATCTTGTCAGCGCTGCCGTCACTCATTGCCACAGCGTTATTGATCCTCTTGCATCAGCAAGGAGAGAGCACAGCAGCAAAGTTCACGTATTCGGTATTTTTTGGGGAGTCCCCGAAGCAACTAATTTGTAGTAGTGCAGGGCTGCTGTGCTACACTCTCTGAACTAACACCAGAAGGCTGAAATGCACCGAAAATCGTAATTTATTGCGGTATTAATATTGTTCAGCACTTAAAATTGTTACATTGTTATTTTCTGATTGGGAGTTTTATGCCCAGGGTTTTTAAAATGGTACATTAATCTCTGAATAAAATTTGTCTTGCAAATGACATATTAATAGAAAGTTAGGAACGAGTGTGGGTCTTTTTGAGTGTGTTTTATATAACAGTTTATATGTTCGGTACAGATCAATGACATGCTCTCTAGAGCTAAATGCCATTAATCCATTTACAGCTGCTCATTACAATGAAGAGAAATTACCATTGAAAGAGCCGATCGTACGTTGAGGAGAATTTCTCTGCTTCCCTGCATAGCTTTATATTTTGAAAATGCCTTTGCCAGTCTTTAAAGCCAATCTCTCCTTTTTTTTTCCCTCCTCCGTCCCCTCCCCAGCTCATTGATTTTTTTACCTTTGTATTTACAAGGAAGGATTTTGGCAGCAAACAGGGTCACTTCTCCCTGTGTAGCCCCTCCAGCCAGGCTGGGAGGGTGGAGGTGCCCCCACACGGTGCTGATCTGCTGGCCATGGCCACCCCTGCTCCACGGAGTGGGGTCCCATCCTCACCCTCCTGTGGAGCACACATGGTGAGCCTCTGCAACAAGCATATAGCAGGTCCACGATGCAGAAACGTGGAGGCAGTTTAACAGGCTGTTTCACATGGAGGGGGGTTCACAGACTGGTTGGCATTGGCAGAGATCTCTGGAGAACCCCCAGTCTCACCCCTGCCAGAGCAGGATCCCCTCGAGCAGGCTGTATGGGACAGTGTCCAGGATCACGGGGTTTAAATGTGTCCAGAGATGAGACTCCCCAACCTCTCTGGACAGCCTGGCACAGGGCTCTGCCACTCTTCCCAGCAAAGAAGTTTCTCCTCACAGTTAGGTGGAA
This sequence comes from Laterallus jamaicensis coturniculus, assembly GCA_022605575.1. NCBI lineage: Eukaryota > Metazoa > Chordata > Aves > Gruiformes > Rallidae > Laterallus > Laterallus jamaicensis. Next base: position 5,125,456 of record JAKCOX010000044.1, on the reverse strand, counting down.
CTTCCTCTGGTCCAATTTGTGCCCATCATCTCTTGTCCTGTCCCTGGGCACCTCTGAACACAAATTGACCCATCCTTCTGAGCCCACCCCTCACAGACTTCTCAGCATTGAGAAGATCCCCCGTCAGTCTTCTCCAGGCTAAACAGCCCCAAGTCCCTCAGCCTCTCTTCACCAGAGAGATGTTCTGGTGCCCTCAGCATCTATGTAGCCCTTTGTTGTCCCCTCTCCAATAGCTTCCTGTCCTTCCTGACCCAGGGACCTCAGCCAGGGCAGAGCAGAGGGGCAGGAGAACCTCCCTGACCTGCTGCCCACACTACTCTTGATAAGCACCCAGGATATCATTGACTTTCTTGGCCCAAGGACACGTTGCTGGCTCATGCTCAGCCCGTTGTCCACCAGCACTCCCAGGCCTTTATCCTCAGAGCTGCTTCCCAGCCCATCATCTGTAACCTGTCCTGGTGCCAGGGGTTGCTCCTCCCAAGGTGCAGGACACCTCACTTGCCCTTGTTGAATTTCATAAGATTACTCTCTAGGTAAATAAATAAATTTATTATAAGTTCCACTGGGTGTAAATAAATGAATCATGGTATAACACTGTCAGTTGGAATATTGCCTTATGAAGAGCTGACATGTGAAAAAAGCACTTACTCTTTGACCTGAAACATGTTGTGTCTGAATGGCTAACATGTTCTGTATGTCCCGTATGTATGGCTAATGTATGTTCTGTCTGAAGAGCACGCCTCTGCTTTCAGTGAGTGAAGGGGGAGAGGGGACCCTCCCGCCTGGCTGATTACACAATCAGAATGTCAGATTATTTAAAATATGTTATTATTACAGAGTCACCTATGACTCCACCTCTGCGTTCTTAGATTTTGCTCAGTGCTGTATCTTTTTTTCTTCTTTAAAGAGTGCGTTTCTCTGAAATAGGCTACACAGACTAGGACCAGCAGAGGCATTTGAAGTTCACTGGAAATACAGGAGCGCATCGCATTTCCTGTCCTTATGTTAAACTTGGCATATTGATTTTTTAAATTTTTTTTCTTTGCACAGCTTGCAGCATAGGAATGTGATCTACAGCTATGGCAAGGCAGGGTAACCACATGTGAATTTGTTAAGTACCTCTGGATTAGCGGGAATCATCGGACTGTGCAAGTACAGAGACTCAGCTTCTGTAACTCTTTTATTTATGACTTAATCAATTAAAATAACAAGTTTTGATTTTTATTGGCTGCGAATAAATAAGCACAAATCATCTGCAGAAGCTGTTGTTTCAAACGCTTGCTTGTTTTCGCGGCGTAAAGGCTCTGTAAGCCAGCCAGGGTACGCACACACAGCTGGAGCTGAAGTTAAGGATCAAATAGGTAAAGATTCAGCAAATGTAGTTAGCTCCTGTTTTTTCAGACCGGCGCAGAAAACTCAGAGAGGCGAGGTGCTCTCCTTAACTTGCAGGGATTTCTCTAAATTTGCCATTACTTTTCTTTGCCTGTTTAATCTTTTTGTTCCCTTTATGTTCAAAGATACTGAGATTATGGAAGCCACCGGCGCTGCAGCCTGCATTTAATTTTAGTTACGGTAGGGCCGTGAGGAAAGTGTTCTTCTGATGTGGGGCTGGTTCGCTCTCCTCTCTACATTATTAAACCTCCTTAAACACCTCCATTATACCGTTCACCTCGCTCCACTTCAAAAGAGTAGCGCGGCTGCGTAGAGAGGGTGAGCCACAACTCCGCCGAGCAGGTTACCCGCGGCTTCTTAGAAATGCTAATGCATTATCCGCCGTGTTTATGAAGTCTGGTGTTTGCTGTCGGAGGGGACTGTTCCACAGCTCCAGCCCTGAAATGAGAAAATATCCAAGTCAAACAGAGCGGCTAAAGGTATTTTTTGGGGATTTGAAGTCACCGCAGTTCACCTTTTGAAAACTTTTCCCACCCTAAAAATAAAAAAAAGGGGGGGAGGGGATAAAAAATAATTATATATAATTATATCCAAAGTTTATATAAGCAAAGTTGATGCAGTTGAAGAACCTCCTGAGCGCAGTAGCACCGAGTCCCTCCTGAAAACGAGGTGGATGAATGCCTGACTTAACGCTCAGAGTTTATTTGGAACTGATCTCTTCAAAAACGTTTGGAATAAGCTAAACCCTGGCTCGCTCGTCTAATGAAACAGGTCAGAACAGGGAAGAAAGTGCCACTGGTTTGTGTTAGGTGACACTGTGCCCTGCTTGTCTAATTTGATTACACAGAGCCACTGAAGCCCCAGGCAGAGCTGATTTTAGCTATAATCAGCTTCTTAACCTTTTGAGAACTAACGTAAACACTACCTACCAGTGGTTAATTGCGTTGCTCCACTACATACAACAAAGTGCAAAGGTAAAAGTGTAGAACTGCAGTAACACATGTCATGACAAGACCCTTCTCCTGGGATTACAGCCCGCAGCATTTTGTCGGTGCTCGTTGATTTCTTTCTTAAAAATTAAAAGTGGGCTATGAGTGGGGAGCATCAGTTTGTGGGTTTCAGACAGCATTGCCCTGTCGTGCCGCTGCTTCACCTTGAATTCCTCTTACGTGTGGAAGGACAGACCTAGTGTGGGTTGGGCTGCTGTGGTCATGGACCTTTTACTTATATTGGGGTAACTTTGTTCTAGTTGTTTATTTGTAATAAAGCATGGAAGTTCTCTTCCACTACCATGAGCATCTTCCAGAATGTTTTGTAAGCTGTTTGGCAGGTGCACCTTGTCCATGGGTCATCTGTTTCTAGGTGGGATAACTGGGATTGGATTGTGTGGTGGTTTCGCCCTGGCTGGAGATCAGACACCCACAAAGCCACTCTGTTACTCCCCTTTTCAGCTGGACAGGGGACAAGATAGATACTGAGAGGCTCAGGAGTGGAGATGAGGACAGGGAGAGATCATCTCGCAATCAGAGTCATGGGCAGAACGGACTCAGCACAGTATAAAGGAAAGAAAACTCTCTACTTGATGGCCATGCCCTGCACCCCCAGTGACATCAGAGTTGAGTGATAAGAAGTTCAACCAGATCTTAAAGCACCTCCCCCCACCCCTTCCTTCTTAGCAGACTGATCTTTAGTCAGGATTTCACAGAATCACAGAATCACAAAGTTGGAAAAGCCCTTTCAACTCCTGGAGTCCAACCGTCCCTGTCCTGTGCTAAACCATCTCCCTGAGCACCTCATCTCCCCTCTGTTAAACACACCCAGGGGTGGGGACTCATCCCCCTCCCTGGGCAGCCTGGGCCAGGCCCTGACAACTCTGCCAGGGAAGAACTTTTTCCTAATATCTAATCCGAACCTGAAACATCTAATCTGAACCTGGACCTAGTCTTCCTTCTGTGATTCATACAAGAAGGAGAAGAAATTCCAAGTATTTGTGGTGTCTGTCACGGTGACATTGCTTGTGTTTCTTAAACTGACAGAAAGCTTCATCTCTTAGCAAAACTCAATGTTGTTACTGTAAAGCAATGGCCTCTTCTTCTACATCTTCTTCCTCTGCAGCAGGATCTGATTCTCTCTCCTGCTCCAGATGTCAGAGGGGCGAGTAAAGACTGCTTAGATGGGTCTGCAAAACCCATCAGTCACCGCATTTAGACATTCTCATGCCTTCTTATTTCCTCAGCATGTTCCAGTTACAGGGAGCTTTTGAGTAAAATTTCTGCCATACAAGTATCTCTCTGCTTCGTCTCTGCTTTGCTCCGGAATTATTACCCTGGGGATTGTCGGGGTTGGGCTAATTGCTTGGGGTGGGAAAATGCAGCAGTATTGGCTCTGTATCTTCGCTGTCCCGAAGGCAACTTTGGGCCACACCGGCTGGGTTGTTAGCTGAAATCCCGGAGCAGATGGCACAGGCACCGGAGTTTGGCTGCATCTTGATGAATTAGGTAGCCCTGCAGTGACTCGCAAAGGAAGTTGAAGATGCCTTGTCTGATTCTGGATAAGCTCAGAAGCACGGGCAGGCAGCAGCTGCTTTCCAGTCCCTCTTTGAGGGGCAGCCTTTCTTCCCGTGAGCCACCACAAGACATGAAAGCGCTGCCGTTCCCGGCTGCTGAAAGGTACTGGGATCACAGCAGCGTCAAGATTTTGATCCAGACCTAGCAGAAGTGGGACCCCCGAAGAAGAGGAGTGTGGCATGTGCAGGGGTGAATATATCAGAGGCAGCACAGAGCGGATCAGAGGAGCTGGAGTCAAGCGATAGTTGCTTTCCCACCATCCCTGGCAAATAAATCGCTACCCTTTACGGCAGCAGATAGAGGAGAGATCAACAATGATGCGTTGCTGCAGAAAAGCCAAACCTCCTCTTACTGAAATGCCTAAATGGGCTCGGGAAACTGTTGGTGAAGCTTCAGCTGGGTGACTGTGAGTGCTGATGGGCAGTACAGCTTGTGGAAGAGGAGAAGGAGCTGGAGAACCCACGATGGAAAGCAACAGAAGGGACGAGAATTCTAGAAAACATGGTCTGGTGAAAAAAAAACCCCTATGAGAAGGCTTCACCTTAAAAAAAAAGAGGTTGGGGAGAGAGAACACAGTGGAAATCATCATGTGTGTGAGAAAGGCTGTCACAAAGAAGAAAGGAACCGTCTGTTCTCCAGTAAATAGTACAAAAAGGGATAACATTAAATCAGAGCCGGAAAGGTTTGAGTTAGACACTAAGGGAAACGTTCTGATGATACAGCTGGAGGATGTTGCAGGTCCTCCATTGCTGGAAGAGTTGTTTCAGGGTTAGTTAGAGAGATACTTGCCAGAAATTACATAGGTGCTGCTGGTCTTACCGTGAGTCACGGCATGGGCCTTGAGACATCTCTGCCAGACCTGCATGTCCACAGCTGTGTGAATAAGCAGAGGAAAAGTAAAACCTAAAGGACTAAGAGTCCAGATGATACAGAGGTGCTCAGGTCCACGTTTTTTAAGCTGTTTTCATAATTTTGAAAACATGCTTCCTGACTTTTTTTGTAATAAGCTCTGTACAATGGACTGAGGCCAAGCCATTTAAGCAACGTAAAATAGAAAAATGTCCTTTTTTTAATGTTTGTATGGATGAAAGGTTGAGTTTAGATTTCTAGCAAGTATGTTTGGTGGCTAAGAGGGCCAATGGGATTCTGGTAGGCAATAAAAGGAGTGGTGCCGGCAGGTCACAGGAGGGGATCCTCCCCGTCTGCTCTGCCCTGGTCAGGCCCCACCTGGAGTGTTGTGTCCAGTTCTGGGCTCCATGCTGTGGAAAAGACAGGGATCTCCTGAGAGAGTCCAGAGGAGGGACACAGAGATGATGAAGGGCCTGGAGCATCTCTCCTATGAGGACAGGCTGAGTGAGCTGGGGCTGTTCAGCCTGGAGAGAAGCAGCCTGAGAGGGGATCTGATCAATGGGGATCAATAGCTGAAGGGTGGGACACAGGGGGACATGGGCAGCCTCTGCTCAGCGTCTGTGGGGACAGGACAAAGGGTGATGGCCTCAAGTTGGAGCACAGGGAGTTCCACACCAATCTGGGGAAGAACTTCTTCCTAGTGAGGGTGAGGGAGCCTGGGACAGGCTGCCCAGGGGGTGTGGAGTCTCCTTCTCTGGAGAGATTCCAGCCCCGTCTGGACACCGACCTGTGCGCCCTGTCCTAGGGACCCTGCTTTGGCAGGGGATTGGACCTGATGAGCTCTGGAGGTTCCTTCAACCCCTATGAGTCGGTGATTCTGTGACATTATCTATTGTTTTTGGCACGATACAGACAACTGACAGTTATTGGTAATGGCGTCCTCCCCATGTGACATACATATAGCAAAAGAAGGTCTTTTAGGAAGTGTTAACCAGGAAGATACTATCCCCTGACATTGTTTGTGATGCCCACAGTGCCCCCAGTCAGGGATGTGTCATACTGCTGAGGTGGTGGGTGCCACGCAGGGAATAACCACTCACCCTGAGTAAAACCCTTTTACAAATGGATCGAACACGTTATGACCAGCAAACAGATTGAAATCCGGATTGCTGGTGGATTTGCTAACCTCAGTAAAAAATTAAAGGTGGCATGTAGCTAACATAATAATAATAAGCAAACCCTTTGTACAGCACAGTAAAACAGGGAGGAGTAAAAACTGAAGGCTGCCTTTTATTCCTGTTAATTCCAGACCATCTTCAGGCGAGCGATTTGCAATTAAGTGCAATGAGTAAAATAAATCGTGCTGATCAGTTTGTTCCTGATCTTACAGCTTGTAAATAATTCCTTGCAGAGAACACTACCTTTAACAGCAATTGTGTGGGCTGTGGCCAGCTTCGTCTCCACACTGTTCCCAGGAAGAAAGGAGCAGAGCGCTCTTGCTTTTTGCATCTTTTTCCAGGGAATGGGTTGGAATAATGATAGGGCTGAGGGGGTAGGGGGGGATGTACACACCAGATCAAAACAGTACCCCGGGAACCTCTCTTTTCTTTTCTTTTCTTTCTTTTCTTTTCTTTCTTTCTTTTCTTTTCTTTTCTTTTCTTTTCTTTTCTTTTCTTTTCTTTTCTTTTCTTTTCTTTTTCTTTTCTTTTCTTTTCTTTTCTTTTCTTTTCTTTTCTTTTCTTTTCTTTTCTTTTCTTTTCTTTCTTTTCTTTTCTTTTCTTTCTTTCTTTTCTTTTTCTTTTTCTCTTTTCTTTCTTTCTTTTCTTTTCTTTCTTTTTCTTTTCTTTCTTTTTTCTTTTCTTCTCTTTTCTTCTCTTTTCTTCTCTTTCTTCTCTTTTCTTCTCTTTTCTTCTCTTTTTCTTCTCTTTTTCTTCTCTTCTCTTTTCTTCTCTTTTCTCTCTTTTCTTCTCTTCTTTCTTCTTTCCTTTTCTTCTCTTTTCTTCTCTTTCTTCGTCTTTTCTCTCTTTCCTTCTTTCCTTCCTGTCCTTTTCTTCTCTTTCTTCTCTTCTTCTTCTCTTTCCTTCTCTTTTTCTCTCTTCCTTCTCTTCCTTCCCTTCCTTCTTCCTTCTCTTCCTTCTCCTTTCTTCCCCTTCCCTTCCCTTCCCTTCCCTTCCCTTCCCTTCCTTCCCTTCCTTCCCCTTCCCTTCCCTTCCATTCCCTTCCCTTCCCTTCCCTTCCCTTCCCTTCCTTCCTTCCCTTCCCTTCC